>JAWQEG010008376.1:0-47455 GCA_033782935.1 Petrolisthes cinctipes | reverse complement strand
CCCAGCCTACCTGTCTTCCTTCCGTACCCACACTGCTCCTAACTTACTGAAGCGGACTAAACAAACCTGGACCCGGTACGCTGGGGTGGTTTGTCTGTGCAAGGTTGGGAGAGCAGGCCCAAATTCTCCTCTGCTCTTCCCTTTTCCTACCAGATCCTCACCCATTTATTGCCTGAGCCTCCTTTCATGCCAGATTTTCTTACCTATCAGACTTCCTTTTCTACCAGACTCTTCCCTCCTTCCTGCCACAGCCTCCATTCCTGATAGAACCTCCTTTCCTTCCACACCTTGCCCCTTTCCTACCACCAGACCTTGAACATTTCTCACCAAATCTTGCCCTTTTCTCTGCCAGTCTCAACTTCTGATATCTGTGACAAAAATTAAATAAAGATGTTTTACTCATAATATCGCAACTACGAGTATTTAAAAGGAATGAAGTGAAGGCCGAAGATGAATATATATATATATATATATATATATATATATATATATATATATATATATATATATATATATATATATATATATATATATATATATATATATATATATATATATATATATATATATATATATATATATAATATTGCCACATCCAACTGTGATGATACCGTCCTTAAGAATTACGTCGTTTTAATTTTAATATCTATTCATGGAGCTCAGAACCATACAAGTATCACTACATATGTCTGTGTTGAAAAGAGCCAGTATCAATTAACTTGGAGCAACTTCAAATGCTGAGGACATATTTCAGACATAAGAGGCTTACACTTAGGGACACACGACCACCATTATACACTTAGGGACACACGGCCACCATTATACACTGTGCAGAATTGGGAGGAGTTTTCATTCAGTATATTTTTGTCCACCTTCTTGTCGTGAATGGGATCGTGTATATGCCGGGTAGGTATAGCCATGAGCAGTACGACTTTAAAATATTTTCATAGCATCACTCACACATTGAAAAGGGAGGACGAATATTTAATGGAGTCGTTGTGTTGTTGTTGTTGTTGAAGAAATAGATGTCACAGACTACCTCAAACCATGTCAGGGAATAGATACCCTCAGTATACGTGGTGTTTTATGGCAGAGTATGTAGGACTCAGCTACCTATTCTCTCTACGAAATCATACCCGTGTTTATTGTTATCTTACCAAACAGACAACCTAATGTTCGGTATTGGAGTGCATGGAAGGACTTTGATGGTCATCCCACTCATTCCTTGCCCTTCCTACCAATACATTAAATAAATTATAGCGCAGTGGAGAGGCATCTTGTTGCTTTTTTTTAAATATAAGGAAATGTACAATTGCCACCACTTATAACTGGTACAGGAGAAGGGGACTGACAATATTGACTGTACCAGTTACAAATGCTGGCAACTATATAGTAACGATTTGCATATAGGATACACATAGCAATATTCGGTGAGAAGGAAACAGTACACAACAATACTAACAATATGGCATTTGTTTTCTCAGGATTGATGTTATTCCGACCGATACGTTAAAGGAAAACAGAGGCCAAAATGAAAACTATATTTTTATTCCTTGCTTCCACCACAACCATCCACTCGTCCATTCCACTTGATCCCACACAGTGATATCTATAACCTGAGAATGATGAAATAGCTTACAAAATGTGATCCTCGATACAACGACATCTGCTGACAAAGACAAAAGGACGGCTCAGGTAGGGAGATGGGGTCGATGGCGAGGTTGGGGGGAAGACAGCTCAACAAATGTATCTCCAATAACAAGAGAGAGAGAGAGAGAGAGAGAGAGAGAGAGAGAGAGAGAGAGAGAGAGAGAGAGAGAGATATGGGGAGAAGGGCAAGGAGAGGGAAATGAAGAGGGAGAAGTGATAGAAGAAGTGGACATATTAGGCAGAAGAGAGATCAAGGGTGATAGAGAAATTATTGACCATTGAGATCTGTTAAGTATCTTTCATCTTTCTCCATTTTATAAGTTACTGGATATTAAACGTTAACTCTTGGACGTGAGGACTACTTTCATTCCTATGGTAGTAACTCAGTGGGAAACGAAAAGATACACACACCGTTCTTAAGAATTCAGTGACAAATGAGCTACGAGGAGGATGGGACTAAATTTGCATGGGTATCGTCACCTATACGAGAGTAAAAAACAAAGTCAACACACACAAAAACAAATAAGCCACGGGTGCTAATATTTCCACTAAAAAGTTTACCCCCTCCAAAAAAAAAATAAAAAATATATATATATATATATAAAATTGGTAAAACAGGTCAGTACCACCATCGATAAACTTTTCAGCCTGACACCGACCGCTAAAATTCCACATATTTTGTTTAGAAACTATCCACGGCATCTGAGGCACAAAATAATTATTCCGCTTTGGATGGTGTGGTGACGCCCTGGTGAAAAAGTGTTTGTATTTTTGGCCTTGTTTCTCCGTCTGTCTCGCTGTCTGTCAGTGTGTGTGTGTGTGTGTGTGTACTGTGTTTGTGTGTATTTACTGTGGGTGTCTGTGCATGTGTGTGTACTGTGTTTGTGTGTACTTACTCTGTGCTTGTTCGTGTGGTGTGTGTGTGTGTTTCTGTGCGGAGGAAAGGCAGACATAATAAAACTGGAAATTAAATATAACAGGATCTAAGAGGGAGGTGAATGATGGTTAGAGAAATGGTGAAAAAGAAAATAGAGTATAAAGGGTGAGAGGAAAGAGAATGGAGTACACCAGGGAGAGGGGAAAAAACGAGGTTGAAAGAGGGAAATGAGAGAAGGGGAAGAGGGAGTGTGTTACAGAGAGAGGATAAATAATGTGAGAGAAGAGGAATGAATAAAAAGATTAGAGGGGAGTTTACTGGGAAAGGAGAAGAGAGAAAGAGTGGGGAGAGTAAAAAGAATAAAATGAGGAAACAGAGGGGAAAAGGGGAAAAAAGGTAACAAGAGATAGGGAGAGAGTGGAGAGAAAAATTATATTGCCTACGATGAAACCCAACAGACATAAAGAATAAAGGAAAGATAAACAAAATGAACTGAAAAGAACAATGCTATATATAACTGTTGAGTTGACTGGATATAATTTTTCATATATTGGATGACATTATTCATTTATAGGGAACTTCTTCTTTAGTTTACCTTGCGCTCACTCACTCTTAATTGATATGGGGGTCAGTAGTGTGATAAAAAATTAAAAAGTTGAATTATAATAGGAAAACTAGTGATTGTAATAGTACAAGACTGAAAAATAAAGAAGGAAGGATACTGACAGAAGGATTGACAAGAGAGAAACAGAATAAAGAGGACGAAAAAAACATGAGGATAGAGGGAAGGGTGAGTGAGGATAAATGGGGTGGATGGGGTTCGATTCCACTGACTACTGGACCATCTAAAAGTCATGATTGGCCAGCATCACCACACGCCACCAAGCCTTCCACTAGGTATGTACAAAACGCTGGGTTACTGTAATTTCCCCATTTCAACCAACCTTTCAGTACTTTTCTTTATTATAAGGAGGCCGGCAAGAAGGGAGCAAGGTGTTATGTATCAATAGGTACACACACACACACACACACACACACACACACACACACACACACACACACACACACACACACAAGCCATTTTTTAAGTACTCTAGAGAGCAGAGTTTAGTTATAGAAAACAAAATTCAGTCGTTCACATCCTTAGTTGTAGGTTCACTTAAAAAAAAAAGATTGTTGACATTGACAGAGTTCCATAATACACCATGACATCTCCCATCAGCCCACCACCACAACCACAACCACTAACACTACAACCACCACTCCCCCCACCCCCCAACACCATTAATACCACCATCACCATTAACTACTTCCATCACAACCACACCCACTAACACTACAACCATCACCCCCCCCCCAACACCATTAATACCACCATCACCATTAACTACTTCCATCACAAGCACCACCACTGACACTGATACCACCATTACCACTATAACCATCACCACTACATCAACCTATCCCTAACAACTTCTTCCACCATCACCATTACTCCTTCCTCCCACATTCAACCCTAACCACCACCACCCACCATAACCAACCGACTAGCCTACTGCTGACGATACATTCCAGTCTCCAGTACAAGAACCTTAATGAAGTCTATCAACATTGTCCCAGGCAGTCTAGGTATGCTGCTCGTAGGGTCGGTGCGGTGTGAAGCATGTGTGTCTCTGTTTTTCTGGGGTTTTAACAGCTGAGGGGCGAGGGAGAAGGATCTGGAGTAAGAGGATGGGGGATATGATGCATGGTATGTGCGAGTTTCGAGAGAGAGAAAGAGAGAGAGAGAGAGAGAGAGAGAGAGAGAGAGAGAGAGAGAGAGAGAGAGAGAGAGAGAGAGAGAGAGAGAGAGAGAGAGAGAGAGAGAGAGAGAGTTAGTGTGTGTGTGTGTGCGTCTGTACGTAGCAGGAAGGGGGAACTGTGAGTGAATGAGTGAGTGACTGTGTGTGTCGTTAGAGAGGGGGACAGGCAAGCAAAAAAAATAAAATAAAAATAATACAAGGTAATTACTAATGGGCTGGAGAATTCCGGTTCACTCAGGCTTAATCAATTATATCTTTCTTGTCGTATAAAATGGCCAAGGGAAACTCACACAGAATAATAACGAGCACTTCTGCCTCCCGCTATAGTTATAAAAGGAGGACATAAAGGGATCACGGTCGAGGAATCTCAAACAATGCACTAAAACCTATTATAAACATACAGTGCAAAGAGTATATCATTAGATTAACATTATAAGAATAAAAATACAGACATTCCTTCAGTCTGACACACACACACACACACACACACACACACACACACTTGAAGAGGAGGAAAATACCAAAGGGTTTAATAAGGTAGGAGCAAGCAGGAAAACAGATGGCAGTGATAGAGAGAGATGATAATTATATATAGCGTAGGTTTTCATAAAGATGTACACTCGGAAGTACTAATTTCTCCCCCCCCCCCTCTAATAGCCAAAGTCGTGGCCAGTGACGACCGGGCGATCGAACACACCACATCCAACTCCTCTACCCCAACCCCAGTAGTTCATTTGCTCGAAGTATTAGAAAAAGTGAAGCATTGTTTCATACATGTGTTTGGCGACGTGAGAATCTAACACATACACATTATAAATCTTATAATTACTCTAGACCTTCTACATATTCTAATCATTATCAAAACTGTTGTAAATTTAAATATTTAGTAAGTAGGACTAATGTCTAGCGATAAAGACACGATGACGTTTCATATCCATTCCTGCTCTCATGTCTAATATTGGCTTTGGTCTGAGTTCCCCTTTTGCATCACACGCTTCTCTTGCCACCCCGACTAATTCCTTCATCCCCGAGTTATTAATATAAACTACTTACTGTAAAGTAAGTAGTCATACACCTCTCACCTCCATACACATCAACACCATATAACACTTCTGTATTTGGCAACACCTTCATCCTGTTGTTAAAGAACATACACACTGCAATTGTAATTCTGGAGTTATATTGGATGATATAGACAATATTAAAGTTTAGCAGGGCTGGATAGACAGCTTCGGCCTAATACGCGTAGGAAAATTAATCTATATCTATTTCATCATTGTTTTTAATATTCAAGAAGGGGAAATGTGATTAAATGTGATTAAGAAATTGGCGTGCATGTTTTCTTTCCTGTTTGCTTGTTTTTTTTTTGTTTTTTTTTTCAGTAGGAGTGGTGAGTGGCGTGTGGCAATATCCACATTAAGTGGGTAATACACTTTTGTTACATTAGAGCACCTTGATTCCTCCAGAGTATGCCAGAAAACAGGACCAAGAGGAGCAAAAATAATGGTAGCCTGTTGCCTGGCATAGTTTGGAGGCATCAGTTGCTCCAGATTTACCAACACAAAATTTTCCCCTTAACATAATACTGGTCGTGCATAAACCCAGGCACATGAGGTCAGGCCACCCTTATTGGTGTATCGGGCACACCTGGCACCATGCACACCACCCGTCAATCTCACACGAGGATAATGTATATAAAGTGTTTATATAATACAAGGGAAGGCAAACCAGCCAACAAATATTGTCCCTCAGAATGTGTTTAGTATGTGAGAAATACAGTACCCCTTATATGACCATTGTTTTCATAAAGAAGCTTCTGTTGACAACGTTACGATACTCTTCCCTTGGAATAGAAAATACATACGAAAATACATAGTGGAAGGAAATATGTTAATTCTTATTATAAATAATATACTGTCTGTAGTTTTATCCCTTCTACTCCATATTGTCACCAGATTACAAATAGTTATCTCGGTATACCTCACTATCCCTGGTATGTACAGTACCAAATAACATAATTTCGCTAGATTGCAAAACATCGTTGCATATCTATGTTTATCCCAGCCACTACATGCCTTCACCAAAATGTATAAGAAGGAATAGAATCACTTATAATAATTTACATTGTGCCTTATCCCTACTACTACTACAACAAAATCCAGGGTCATGGGTACTTACTCAGCCTCCCAGTCGTCGGGGACCCACGGTACAAACTCGCTCCCCGGTTCCTCAAAGTTCTCGGCCACGAAGTTGCTGACCTGCGGGAGGAAGAATGGAATGAGGGATGAGAACAGAGACGACGGAAGTGAAATGATGAATACAAGTGAGGGTAAGGAGAGTGGCATCATGGTACAGGTGAGGGTAAGGAGAGTGGCATCATGGTACATGTGAGGATAAAGAGAGTGGCATGATGGTACAGGTGAGGATAAAGAGAGTGGCATGATGGTACAGGTGAGGATAAAGAGAGTGGCATGATGGTACAGGTGAGGATAAAGAGAGTGGCATGATGGTACAGGTGAGGATAAAGAGAGTGGCATGATGGTACATGTGAGGATAAAGAGAGTGGCATGATGGTACAGGTGAGGATAAAGAGAGTGGCATGATGGTACAGGTGAGGATAAAGAGAGTGGCATGATGGTACAGGTGAGGATAAAGAGAGTGGCATGATGGTACAGGTGAGGATAAAGAGAGTGGCATGATGGTACATGTGAGGATAAAGAGAGTGGCATGATGGTACAGGTGAGGATAAAGAGAGTGGCATGATGGTACAGGTGAGGATAAAGAGAGTGGCATGATGGTACAGGTGAGGATAAAGAGAGTGGCATGATGGTACATGTGAGGATAAAGAGAGTGGCATGATGGTACAGGTGAGGATAAAGAGAGTGGCATGATGGTACAGGTGAGGATAAAGAGAGTGGCATGATGGTACAGGTGAGGATAAAGAGAGTGGCATGATGGTACAGGTGAGGATAAAGAGAGTGGCATGATGGTACAGGTGAGGATAAAGAGAGTGGCATGATGGTACAGGTGAGGATAAGGAGAGTGGCATGATGGTACAAATGAAGATCAGGAGAGTGGGATGATGGTATAGGTAAGGGAGAATGGGATGACTAACTACCTATCTTGCCACTTTATCATCTCACTCTACCCTACCCAACCCAACCCAACCCTTCCCAGACATCCCATCAGGTACTAGTAAGCTAAGTGATCGATTGTATCCGCCTGACCCACCCCTCATTTATACAGTTAATAAAACCCACAACCAATTAGAGTGATTAGCATTTGTAATTGCTCTAAGTAGATCATTAACCATAGATACCTGCAGGGCTCACCTGATGACACACACACACACACACACACACACACACACAGACACACACACACACATAAATAGCGGGGGTTCTGACAATGGGAAAGGGTGAAAATGGTGTTGAAAGATGGTGGGAAGGGGTTATGGAAGGTGATAAAACGTGATGGATATGGGGACGTGATTGAGAAGAGATTGGAGGAGGTTTGGCTTTAACAATGGGATAAGGAGTAACTGGTAAAAATGGAGGTGATCAACATAGGCCTACTCTAAACGATTGGCTACTAATTCCTCCAAACTATGTCAGGAAACGAGTATACGAATAATAAATCTGAATTGTTATACAGCTTGGATGAACCATTGCAGTAGTAATCCAATTTATTCACAGACAAGAGATCATTACCTCGAGAATGGGTGGGAAGAGTTTGTCCATCACCAGCATATCTGTTCAATGACCAATGAATTCTCTACGTTGCAACTTTTGAGAAAATAAATTATAATCTAAAATGGTTGGGAAAAGTATCTAGTGTATAGCTGTGGAAGGGAGAACCTAAGTACCAAGAGGGCTATTATGAAATCCATCCCAGTATTATATCAGCCCAATGAACATAATCCTTTCCAAGCCATTTCTCTTGCCTACCTAAGTCTGGCCACTCTCTCTTCATTTTCTTATCGCTCTCTTTCTCAGTGTCTCTCCACCTCTCTCTCCATTTATCTCTCTGTTGATCTGTTTATCTCTCTGTTAATCTGTTTATCGTCTATTTATCTCTCTGTCTTCCTGTCTCTCTGTCTGTCTATCTGTGCTTCTCTCCCTGTTAGTATATTTCTTTAACCTCTTGTGTGAGTATATGAGACTGCCCATCCTACCAATAAATCACGTAAGAGTCCCATCAGCACCTCTACGAATACAGGGCCGCTTCCCCAGAAAATATTCATAGCACCAGACTCATAACAACCCTACAGCACCTCTGACCTTCGCTTCCTGCTCTCTTGTGAATGGGTGAGCAGGTTGTAGGTCATAAAATCCATCGATTGTGAAGCACTCTCACCGATTTCTTTAAAGCTGGAGTACACCTATGCATCCTTTGTTGTTCCTGTAGTGCTATGCTTCTTCTAGTAAGAGTCGATCATACCACACCATTTTATCCACCCTCCCCTCCAATCCACACCATTCTATACACCCTCCCCCCTCCATTCCACACCATTCTATACACCCTCCCCTCCATACCACACCATTCTATACAGCCCGACTAAGGACAAAAACGGTGAGTTACTCTATGAAATGAGTTGTTATTCCATGGTTAATGTATGTTTTAACTGACAAGTGTGTGTGTATGTGTTTGTGTATGTATAATATGTGAGTGCGTGTGTGTGTCTGTTTTCATCCGTATCCAAGAGGTGAAAAAGAAAATAAACTGGGATATGATTGCAGGCCAGTCTTTCCAGCGATGACACCCCTTCAGGAGATAACTATAAAAACAGTGAGATTGAGAGAGGCAAGTGAGATCTGCAGTGGCTGATGTAGCAAGTCTCAACCCAGGTCACGTATGGCGAGGTTTGAAGAGAGTGAGGTTTGGAGGGGAGGGTGTATAGAATGGTGTGGAATGGAGGGGGGAGGGTGTATAGAATGGTGTGGAATGGAGAGGGGAGGGTGTATAGAATGGTGTGGAATGGAGGGGGGAGGGTGTATAGAATGGTGTGGAATGGAGGGGGGAGGGTGTATAGAATGGTGTGGAATGGAGGGGGGAGGGTGTATAGAATGGTGTGGAATGGAGGGGGGAGGGTGTATAGAATGGTGTGGAATGGAGGGGAGGGTGTATAGAATGGTGTGGTATGGAGGGGGGAGGGTGTATAGAATGGTGTGGAATGGAGGGGAGGGTGTATAGAATGGTGTGGAATAGAGGGGGGAGGGTATATAGAATGGTGTGGAATGGAGGGGGGAGGGTGTATAGAATGGTGTGGAATGGAGGGGGGAGGGTGTATAGAATGGTGTGGTATGGAGGGGGAAGGGTGTATAGAATGGTGTGGAATGGAGGGGGGAGGGTGTATAGAATGGTGTGGTATGGAGGGGGAAGGGTGTATAGAATGGTGTGGAATGGAGGGGGGAGGGTGTATAGAATGGTGTGGTATGGAGGGGGGAGGGTGTATAGAATGGTGTGGTATGGAGGGGAGGGTACAATATAGAATGGTGAAGTTTGGGGTTACAAGGAGTGGTGAAGTTTGGGGTTACAAGGAGTGGTGAAGTTTGGGGTTATGAGGAGTGGTGAAGTTTGGGGTTACAAGGAGTGGTGAAGTTTGGGGTTACAAGGAGTGGTGAAGTTTGGGGTTGAGTGGAATAGTGAAGTTTGTGTCGTGAGGAGTATTAAAATGTGGGGAAGAGTGAATGAGGGAGTGTGAAGTATATATTAGTGTGAATTATGAGCTAGTATGAAGTCACCACTGATAGAGAAGGGCGGGAGGCAATATATCAGAGTAAAGCATTGAGGCAGTGTGTGAGAGAGATATCACGAGGCAGCCGAGAGCCATGATAAGGGATGTGGTGGTGGCTGGGTGGATCGTGAGTGGAATGGTGACTCTCTCTCTCTCCTTGTGTTCACTTCCCACTGCTGGTCACCATCAACCTCCTCTTCTTCCTCCTCCTCCCCCACACTCATAGCAAGTTTTCCCTTCGGTTTCAAGGAAGTGTTAGCAATTCTGGCGAAGGACTGGGAGGTTTTATGGTTGCTAGTTGGTTCGTGGCTACCCTATTTATTGACGTAGGAGTTAAGCGGTCTGGCAGTTGATAGACAGATGCAATAGATAACGAAACAGAATCTATGTATACGTAAACAACATACTGACTGGAAACATATTAAATTAAAAGATATTGGTTTAAGGTCTTTTGATGTGAAAATTGTTGAATGAAGTTGGGTTTATAGCATTTTCGTGTCAGAGATACGAAAAAAAAGACATTGAGAAAAGTAGAGTAAATTCAGGATACAGGTGGCTCAGATCCCTTCCCTCTCAGCACAGCCTCTCATATACTCTAAATATCGCCAACTTCACTTCTCGTATAATACACTAAGACCATAAATCTTGAATGGAATTTAATATTGCTATCGCGAAAATGGACGAGGTGCACAAGGAAAAGGAGGGAGGAAGGTGGAGGGGAAGAGGTGGAGAAGGAGGAAAAAGAGGGAGGACGGTGGAGGAGGAAAAAGAGGGAGGACGGTGAAGGGGAAGAGGTGGAGAAAGAGGGAGGACGGTGGAGGAGGAGGAAAAAGAGGGAGGAGGAAAAAGAGGGAGGAGGGAGGACGGTGGAGGGGAAGAGGTGGAGGAAGAGAAAAAAGAGGGAGGACGGTGGAGGGGAGGGACAGTGGAAGGGAAGGCGGTGGAAGGGAAGAGGAGATGGAGGGGAAGAGGTGATGGGTAGGGATGGAGGGGAAGAGGTGATGGGTAGGGATGGTGGAGGGGAAAAAGTGGGAGTGGACTGGGGAGGAGAACCTGAATAACTGGCAGAAGGAGAAGGGGAAGTAAGATGACGATGAGAAGAAAGAGAAGAGAAGAGAAGAGAAGAGAAGAGAAGAGAAGAGAAGAGAAGAGAAGAGAGGGAAGGAATGGCAAGAGAGAGAAGAAAGGGGGAAAAAAAAGAAGGAAAGGATGGCGAGAGAGATGAATACAGGAATAAAAAAGAGAATTAATGGCGAAAGAAATGAGAAAAAGAGGAAAAAGGAGGAAGGGGCGAAAGGAATAATGGTATTGTGAGTGAGGAATAACAGTGTAGTGGGTGAGGAATAACAGTGTAGTGGGTGAGGAATAACAGTGTGGTGGGTGAGGAATAACAGTGTGGTGGGTGAGGAATAACAGTGTAGTGGGTGAGGAATAACAGTGTAGTGGGTGAGGAATAACAGTGTAGTGGGTGAGGAATATTTGAGAAGTGGGTGAGGAATAACAGTGTAGTGGGTGAGGAATAACGGTGTAGTGGGTGAGGAATATTTGAGAAGTGGGTGAGGAATAACAGTGTAGTGGGTGAGGAATAACAGTGTAGTGGGTGAGGAATAACACTGTAGTGGGTGAGGAATAATAGAGTAGTGGGTGAGGAATAACAGTGTAGTGGGTGAGGAATAACAGTGTAGTGGGTGAGGAATAACAGTGTAGTGGGTGAGGACAGTAAGGACACCAACCCACCACCACCACCACCACCACACTGCCAGCTCAGAGACAGCAACACCCAATATGGAACAGCAAAGAGCCTTATGCAAGTTAATTGGCACCGAGGAGAGAATATGGATGTCTGGGAGGTACTGACAAGAGGGACAGAGGGACATACGACTAATATATATTTTGAGTTTCCGATGATAAGAATATACATACATACAAACACCATTAGAATATGAATGTCTGGGAGGTATTGGAGTTGCAGAGGGAGACGAGACTAATATATATTTTGAGTTTCCGATGATAAGAACATACATACATTAAAAAAAAAAAAAAAACTTAGAATCTTACTCTAGTCTAGGCTATATAGGGAAAGTAATCTGTTGTGGGCAAATAGAAACCTAATTGGTCCGCCAAACTTTGCATTCTGTTCCCGGGCAAGGCTTGGAGGTAATCAGTAGCCCTCAGGTTCTCCACAACATTTAATTAACTCCCCTCAGTCCTACCTATATCATGTCTGGGAGTGTTTTATAAATAATGATTAAACTAGTACGTGTCATCCTGGTATAAAAATTACCACCAAAACATTCTTCCCCTTTTAATAAACACCAACGAGAACTGAACTCACGCCTTCCTTGGATGGGTTGTTCTGAGTTCGATCGATAATTAATGATTACTTTACCACTTGTCATCCTGTTATAAAAAATTGCCAACCAAACGTTCTTCCCCTTTTAATAAACACCAACGAGAACTGAACTCACGTCTTCCTTGGATGGGTTGTTCTGAGTTCTGTCCATTAATTCCTGGAAGGCTCGAAGGGTGTCGTTCGGAGAGTTCTTGAGGGGCATGTCGACGAAGTACTTGGAGTCGTTGTGAAGCTCTGCCATCTGTACGGTCTTCAGCAACTCACCGTGGCAGTAGATCTCGCTGAAATGGAGGAGAACGTTTGATTAGAGTTGGTGTGTGTGTGTGTGTGTGTAAGAGATAGAGAGAGTAATATATAGAGAGATAGAGGGGGTGGGACATCAGTAGCGAAAAGTCGTAGATCAAGGTTTCTCCTCCTATGGCGTTTTTTTTTTCCTTCATAATTGTCTCTATATAATTCATTGTTGTAATATTAAAGGAGAACAAGAAGAGGAAAGGACTCGGGTAATATATAGAGACTTGTGGCCAGATTGAAGGAAGGACTGACTACTGATTGCCCCAACCTAGGCTACAACACAAATTCTCTACAATAATTCTCTACCCGTATGCATGCTGAAGTAATCTGTTTCCTGAGTAGTCTGAGTAGCCCTTCCATTTTTAATTACGATGAATGACGCTGTTACATTTGAAGTGAAGAAAAGGGTCAATGAGAAAAAAATAAAACAAACATGTGAAGTGAAGAAAAGGGTCAATGAGGAAAAAATAATACAAACATGTGAAGTGAAGAAAAGGGTCAATGAGAAAAAAAAATAAAACAAACATGTGCATAAAATAGATCAACAAAGAGGTTAAATAAACGTAAGGAAAACGAAAGGCGAGCACGAGGAAGCCATAGCCAATCCTCACCAGCACACATAAGGAAATACCATAACACACGAGAACGGTTAAGGGGAGAAAAAGGGGAGTAATAAATTGGACTCGAATCTTTGCACTCACTGGATGGCAAGACAGATCACCTGGGAGGGAGAAGCAGCAGTATTATTTATTCCCAAACCTATCAGGGGCCTGCAGGGATTTATTTCTTTATTAGGGGAAAAATCAGTGTATATAATTTTGCTTTACATTACGTGAGTGTAGATGATGTTGGGTTTTAATATATAGGGGATGAAAAGTTTATATAATATGGCCAAGCGTAGGGCTAAGTTTGAAAGGATTATAGAAGGTATGACAGGCTCGGTTAGCACAGATTTAGTTTGATTAGGCCAGATTAGGTTTGCTGTCATTAGGATGGAGTATGAATGGTCAGGGATGGTTAGGTTGGATTAATTTAAGTGGATCAGGCCACATTTGGGTAAACAAAATAAAAATGAGAGTCAACATTCTGGACATAAAGTACATGATAAAGTTATATAAATATAGACACACAAGTAGCCTCCCTACACAATGATAAACTTGGGAACACTACCACACTCCGGGGAAAGAGCGGAGGGAAAATGCATCTGTGAAAATCTGTGGGAAATGGCGAAGGCAGGGAGGAAAGCTGGTGGGTAAAGCAGGCCTGGTAGGAGAGGAAAATATGAATCCTTTAAAAGATGCAAGGGAGAGATGGGAAAAATAGACCTAGATTTATATTTACGTTAATAAAGATAAATTGTGAGAGACGATGTTGATATTGAGAGAGATTGAATAATATTATTTTTTATCGATATAGAAATACTGCTGTATCTACTGATATAGACCAACAGACGGAATATATACTGATAGCTATCAAAAAGGTTGATAGAGGGAACAGACACAATAATTCATACATTCACGGGTTAGAGTTAAAAAAATACGGTCGGAATGAAAGGTTCCTATCAGAGCCAGCCTGTACGACTTTGAGTTGATACAAAACTACTGGAAAATACAAGTAGATGAAAACTGGAGAATGAGAGGTAAAAACATAATAAAAACAACTGAGA
The DNA here is from genome assembly GCA_033782935.1 of Petrolisthes cinctipes. Lineage (NCBI taxonomy): Eukaryota > Metazoa > Arthropoda > Malacostraca > Decapoda > Porcellanidae > Petrolisthes > Petrolisthes cinctipes. The sequence goes on along the minus strand of JAWQEG010008376.1, from coordinate 33,076 downwards.
AAACGGACAAATTTATTACAGATCGTACCAATAACATGTAAACATTTAGTTAGTATTCATCTGGCAATGTTCCGACTTTCTATCTAACCAAACGAGACCACAACTTTCAGCAAGCTTTTCGAGTTGGTGATGCATTCCTTCCTAACTAATTCATATCAAAAACTGTCCTCTGCATTTCGCTCAAACTAGTTTCCCTATTTCATTTATATGCATCCATTTATATTTCACTCAAATACATTCCTCTATATTTCACGCAAATATGAATTTTCCATATTTTAGGTAAAAATGTTCCTCCACATTTCACTCAAATTATTCTGTATTTCAGCTGAATGAATTTACCTACATTTCATTCAAACAAATTCCTCTATGCTTTACTGCCAAATAAATAATATTTTTATTACTTGACAATTTTTTCAACTTATCAATTAATGTCGGGAATAAACTAAACAGGAACAGTGCCGCCCTTCCTCACGCCTCTCACGTCGACGGACACCTTACTCCCACGCTACTTGCCAACGCCTTCTCCAATGTCCACTTCACAGGCCCTCGTTCTTCGATGCTCACTAGCCCCAAGCCGCCCTTCACTGTCTACCCCACACGTCTCCTTGGAAATGAGGACCCCACACCAGGTTCTCACCCTCCACACCATCCCACAGTGACAGACGACCCCCACACGCCCCCTCTGTGATTAATTCCCACGTTTCCCCTCGAGACTCCACCATCATGTGAGTATAATTTCCCTCAGACTGCCACGGAACTCTTTCATATTCATCATTTTTGAGTCCGCCCACACTACCTAAATGCAACCCCTTCCTCTCTTTCCTTCCACCTCGACCTCTCCTCCTTCAACTGCTCCTCATCTCCATCGGTCCCCCCACTTCCTTTGTCCTCCATCACCTCAATCGACACCCAACACTCTTTTTCCCATCTTTCAACTTCCATTGTTTTCCTACCACACTTCCGTCCTTGAAGACTTTTTCTTTAGAGTGGTGCCACAACCTCATTTTGGCACAAGCTCCTGATGTTATGGAAACTTGGTGATTGGATGTGTAGTGCTGGGCAAGATAGGAGAAAGGGCGTTTTGAAAGAAAATTTCATAGGAAACTTCTGATGTGGGCTTCTGGTGTGTGTATGATGTGACTTGATAAATGAAGGCGTGATAGCGTCAGTATGACAAAGGAGAGTGACGGGTGCCTCGGGATGGGAGTGTGATGGATTGTGATGGAATCTGATGAGTGACAATGTAACAGGCAGGACAACCATGAGAACCTTATATAGAAGTTCCTCATGGGCAAATATTGACGCTTTATATGGGAAGACGAGAGTGGTGGGAACGTGATGGGGAGGTCGGATGCTTAATGGGAAATCCTTTATGTAAAAACTGAAATTCGGATTGAAAAGCGAAGGTGTGCTCGACAGGGGGGACAAGATATGGTAGGGGGGACGTATTGAGCGGACCTCACTCTAGATGGGAATCACGATAGGTACAGGCGCTGCTGTGGCCACGTCAGCTGTTCCCTTCCCACCCTTGGAGTTGCTTGACGGTGGCCCAACATATTCCCCGCCTGCACCCTGGCCTCCTGAGCACCTCCAAGTCTCCTAGTGCCAGCCTGCGTATGCAAATGGACTGAGGGGCGAGGGAATATGAGAGGATAGATGCAAGGACCGTGGCAAGGGAGAGAGAGGGAGTAAGGTATAGACTATGTTACTACAGCAGGATTACATATTACCAAAGCAAAAATATTGAAGGGAGTGGAAGTGAAATTATTTTCGTGTGTGTGTGTGTGTGTGTGTGCGTGTAAGTTGCTTTATGTGAATAGTTGGTGAACTGTATGTGTGTCTATGTTGAGTGTGTGCGTGTGTGTTGCTCGGTGATGTAAGTCCGTAAAGTAAGAGAGGTATAAGATAAAAAGTAAAGGAAGATATGAGAGAAGGAGGTGGACTGACGGGAGAGGAAGGGAAGGATATTACGAAAAAAAAGTGTGGGAGGAGGTTGGGATCGGAGCGTGGGAGGATGAGTATAGAGGACGGCAAGGAATGATTGGTTAGAATGGAAGTAAGAGGTGAACGAAAGGAAAAGAAAAACTGGGAGAAGACAAACACGATAAGGCTGAAAAGGACGTGTTGAAACAGAGAGATCATACATTAGGAGAGTGAGGGTGAGGGGGCCTGAAGTGGGATGCAAGAGTAGTAGAGAAAGGAGTGAGAGACGAAGGAAGAATAGGTGTGAAGTGGAGAAAGGTTTGCTGGGAGTGGGTTAGGTATCAGAGACGTGGGAGTCGAAGGGAATGTGTGGGGGTGGAGAGAGGAAAGCGTGGGAGGAGAGGTTCAGGTGTGGGGTAGTAGAGGTTCAGGTGTGGGGGAGGAGAGGGTCAGGTGTGAGGGAGGAGAGGTTCAGGTGTGAGGGAGTAGAGGGTCAGGTGTGGGGGAGTAGAGGTTCAGGTGTGGAGGAGTAGAGGTTCAGGTGTGGGGGAGGAGAGGGTCAGGTGTGAGGGAGGAGAGGTTCAGGTGTGAGGGAGGAGAGGGTCAGGTGTGGGGGAGGAGAGGTTCAGGTGTGGGGGAGGAGAGGGTCAGGTGTGAGGGAGGAGAGGATCAGGCGTGGGAGAGAAGAGAAGCTTGGAAGAAAAGGTCAAGCGTGGGAGTAGAGGGAGTCAGGTGTGGGAGAGGAGGAAAACTTGGAAGAAGAGTGTCAGGTGTGGTGTGGGGTGGGGTAGTGTGGTTTGGGTGGGGTGGGGTGGGGTAGTGTGGTTTGGGTGGGGTGGGGTGGGGTAGTGTTGTTGGGGTGGGGTGGAGTAATGTGGTTTGGGTGGGGTGGGGTAGTGTGGTTTGGGTGGGGTGGGGTACTGTGGTTGGGGTGGGGTGGTAGGTAGTGTGGTTGGGGTGGGGTGGTAAGCAAGTGAGCCTGGGGAGAGAGGGTGGGCCAGAAGATGGTCTGTCGAGGCCTGAGGGTCGACATACCACCCCAACCCAGATCACAGTGGTTGAAACAGACAGGCACGCCACACGCAGAGCAGCAGACACCACAAACCAACGCGACAAGACGGAAAAATATCACCTTAAAGATGTAGTCTCAAACAAGCAACGAGTCGTGGCTCTTCAGAAACAGGGAGTTATTGATGTATTTGTGAATTGATGTATGTGTGATTTGATGTAGGCTATGTGTGGATGCATCTATTGGTGTATATATATGTATGTATTGTGTGTAGCCTACAGTATGTATGTGTGCTTGTTTGTACATGCACAGTTTATGACCAACGCTATATCCCTTTAGAGGTACACTTTAAAGCAGAGAAAAATCGTGACCCTTCTGTTTAAAAAATTGGGATACCAGTTAACCAGCACATGAACTGAATATATTAGTGGCTTCGGAGTGAATGATTAATTATGATGGAGGAAAAATCGTGAGGTAGTAATTTGACGCCATTGTGCTTTGTGACTGGAGGTACAAGTCCGTCTTGGCGACCTCTACCTCCACTCACGTCTTCACCCACGTCAACACCACGCCCACACTTGACCCATGCTAACACCACGCCCACACTTGACCCATGCTAACACCACGCCCACACTTGACCCATGCTAACACCACGCCCACACTTGACCCATGCTAACACCACGCCCACACTTGACCCATACTAACACCACGCCCACACTTGACCCATACTAACACCACGCCCACACTTGACCCATGCTAACACCACGCCCACACTTGACCCATGCTGACACCACGCCCACACTTGACCCATGCTAACACCACGCCCACACTTCACCCATGATAACACCACGCCCACACTTGACCCATGCTAACAAAACGCCTACACTTCACCCATGCTAACACCACGCCCACACTTGACCCATGCTGACACCACGCCCACACTTGACCCATGCTAACACCACGCCCACACTTGACCCATGCTAACACCACACCCACACTTGACCCTTGTTCACATCATACTCTTACTTTAAAAATCAAAATTGCTAATACACACCCATTCTCACACCAGCATATATCAATTCTAGAAAGCAACACACACACACACACACACACACACACACACACACACACACACACACACACACATTCCCAGTCCCTCTCACCCCACTCCTTGTCTTTTCTGCAACGTTGCAATTTCACCCTTTTTCCCGGTGTGTGTCCCTCTGTGTCTCTTCCCCGGGGGCTGGTGTGATGGATGCAGGTGGTGGTGGTGGTGGTGGAGATGGTGTGGTGGAGATGGTGTAATGGAGTGGTAGTGGTGGTGGTGGTGGTGAAAGTGGTGGTGGTGGGATGAATTGGTGGTGGGATGGAGGTGGTGGTGGTGGTGGTGTAATGGAATGGTGTTGGGATGGAGATGGTGTAATGGATTGGTGATGGTGTTGGTAGTGATATTTGTGGTGGTGCTGGGAGAGTATAGTTGTGGTGGTGAAATGGTTGAAGTGGTGGAGTGAGGGTGGTAGTGGTGGTGGAGATCTGATGGAGTGACGAGTGGTGGTGTGGTGGCCCAGCAGACTCTCTCTCTCACATGCACACACACACACACACACACACACACACACACACACACACACACACACCTTCACACGAATATGCATACGCCCACATGCCTGCAAATACATACACATGACAATACATAATCTCATGTGAATATACGACTCTCGTATTCATATTGCAATACATACATTTATACACATCAATTATTAACACATACAATTAGTTTTTACACACACACACACACACACACACACACACACACATTGCTAGTAGGGAATAAAGATCGTTGAATATTTGTTCCCGCCAACCTTCATTTTACTGCTCTCTGGTGGCAGGTACAGGAAATACAAGCCTGGGAATGATTTAACCTATTGTTTCACTGCCCTCTGGCGGAAACATTCACAAGCTCAATCACGCAAGGAAAAGAACAGAACGAACTTTATAACATTGATTGCACACATAACACCTACTCTCTCTCTCTCTCTCTCTCTCTCTCTCTCTCTCTCTCTTTTCTTCTCATGTTCCTACTCTCTCTCTCTCTCTCTCTCTCTCTCTCTCTCTCTCTCTCTCTCTCTCTCTCTCTCTCTCTCTCATGTGTGTCCCCATAAAAAGAGGTCATGTAGTAGTGCCACAGAGAAATGACTCAAGCACGTAAAGCCCTTCACGATTATATGATTGTACCAAGATGAAAGACGATGAATGTATTTTGTGAGGCAAGAACGGTCGGTCAGCGAGTGCCAAGAAAGGTTACCATTTCTACTTTTACATTAAAGTCCGTGTTGAAGGTTTCCCATATCTGTGAAGACTTTTAATTAAGGGGCAATAATAACCAAGCTACATTGATGTATTTCGTACATATAAATCACTATCATCGGTTCTAATGCTCCAAAATGTAATCAGTTATGTCGGTCATAGTGCAACATCGACCTCAGAAAACACCACTATAATGTCCGGGAAGGTAACAAGGCTAAGAGGAGCGGTAGCCTACATAGTCTGATCACACTGAGATGGTGTTGCTTAAGGTGTCCTACTCACGTCGCCAGGATCTATCTCAGGTACAGTTGGAATCACACTTTCGTGGTACATTGAATTTTGTGTATTGTGGCAACTACTAGATATGAGTAATTTGGCATAATGTTATCTATATTGTTATTGCAAGTGATCAATGAAATACAAATGGAAGCATTCCTAATGTAATGTCACGTAAATCTTCTCACTCCGCAGCGTGTAAAAAGAAAAACAGTTCAGAGATACACTTTTCATAGCTTAACACCATTTATGATTTCTTCCACGCCAAGAAAACTGAAATGAATACATGAAACTGTATGGTGACACAGGTAAATTGAGAAAGAATATTAGGATAAGAAATAAAACTGAATGTTGGGATAGCAAAAAGAAAATCATGAACGAAATAAGAGAGGCAAACACAAGGATACAAAATGCGCGTCAGGAAGTTGCGTTATCCGAGAAAGCCACGTGTTGACCTTGGTAAAAATGCACTTGTAATCTATTTATACAAAAGCGAAGTGTCATGAAAAGAAAATTATACCAAGATGAGGGGGCAAGGTGTAAAGCATTCACGAACATGATAAATACTTCCTCGGAAAAGAAAATATGGCACTTACTATCGACATACAAGGCTGCTCTGATAAATGGAACAACAAATATCAACCACAAGAGAGAGATTTTCAACCGATGTTAAACCTGAAGAAATCTATAGGATAAAAAATATTACCAGTGTGTGACGGGGATAATTATAGGAACAATGTGTGTGTGTGTGTGAGTGTGTACTCAAGGAACTGTGTATCCGTATATTAAGAAACTGTGTGTGTGTGTGTACTCAAGGAACTGTGTATGTGTATAACTAGAAACTGTGTGTGTGTATGTGTGTGTATTTAAGGAACTGTGTATTTGTATATTTAGGAACTGTGTGTGTGTGTGTGTGTGTGTGTGTTCAAGGAACTGTGTATTTGTATATTTAGAAACACCGTGTGTGTGTGTGTACTCAAGGATATGTGTATGTGTATATTTAGAAACTGTGTGTGTGTGCATATATAGCCCCTGGCTAGTACAGTGGTAACGCGCCTGCCTCGCATCCGTGAGGTCGGCAGATCGAGCCTCGCCCAGAGTTTAAAACTGTTTACTGGGAGGTTACTGCCATGGCTGGGCACCATGGTGGGGAGTTGGGCTGCCTGGCTGACGTTCAGGAGAGTACTCATCAGAGATAGATACAAGAACTGAACCCTGCAACTTTATATTTAGAAACTGTGTGTGTGTGTGTGTACTCAAGGAACTATGTGTGTGTGTGTACTCACCTGTCACAGGGTGGGGGTAGGGAGTTCTGGATCTGGGCTAGTGCCATCTGAGGAGTGGCCATCACCACCGTCGCTGCCACCACCGCCACCCACCACGTCGTCAGCATCAGGCCGCCATGCCCAGGACGCCACCAGCCACCATTTCGCCTCTCCGCCATCACCTGCAACAACACAAGCATGAGAATATTGACAATGAAAATAATTACAGGAACAGTGCAAACATTTAGACCCATAAGAAAATGACAGAAAATATATTGCTTATGAAATTAATCATAGTGACAGGAATTGTGCAAGTATTTCCACCACCCATGAGAAAACAAAACAAAACAAACTATTTTTTATTGAGTGGAATAGTATTTAATAAAGCATGAAATAGAGACCTGAACATTAACCAACAATGACCACCAATATATCCATAACGATAAGAACGAGATGAACAACAATGTAAATGAGGGTAAGAAGGTACTATTGACCACAAGAATTCGTACACACACTGTTGTTGTTGTTGTTGTTTTCGAGGGTTTACAACAACACACAGAAAATGGAAGACTATATAACTGCAATACATTATTACTAGGTATAATATTTTGCAATCACCGAGTCACTTAATAGGTAGAGACCATTCTTTACAGTACTTCCACAATAATGAACTCTCTCTTCATATAGCCTGTGTAAGAAAAAATTCATGTGGCCAACCGTACAGTATACAGGATGAAGCGAGGTGGACTCAGAAACGCGTAAAAAGATTAAATATAACGTTATTGAATATTTCCAATCAACAAGTCTAAAGGTACACATAGACAGACATATATAGGTGCCAGTCAGCGTTGTTAGTCCTCTCTACCTGTACCAGTTATAAGTGCTGGCAACTGTATATTTACCAGAACACTCTAAATAGCTCAACGAGATAACTTCTAATGACCAATCTTATGGTATATAGTACTATTGAAGTTGGTGAGGCAGCGAGCGTCCTTTGCTGTCAAAATTGGAGCTGATGGTGAACTCCCTGTGATCTAAATTGGAACTGATGCCGTTTATTGTAATAATAGTAATAATAATAATAATAATAATAATAATAATAATAATAATAATAATAATAATAATAGTAATAATAACAATAATAAATCACTGACTAAACAAGGGGATACGAAATTTCTGTTTTCTAATTAATTTGTTTTTGATGAAGAAAAAGGATCGATACTCACACGAAATATGAGAAGATTGCAAACTGGAAAAGACGCAATATATAGAAGTAATGGGCTTCCGAACCCAGTTGTGAAGGAGACGGCAAATAGTAGTAGGGGAATTTCATCCTAATATCGGAACCAGGAGTAGAAGCTCCTTATTGGCTCTGAAAATATGTCAGAGGTTGCCAAGGAAACGCCGACCGAGCAACTTAATACTTCAGGGGAGGGAAGGAGGGAGTAATGAGAAAGAGAAAGAGAAAGAGAAAGAGAGAGAGAGAGAGAGAGAGAGAGAGAGAGAGAGAGAGAGAGAGAGAGAGAGAGAGAGAGAGAGAGAGAGAGAGAGAGAAGGAAGGGAGGGAGGTGAAGCAGTGGGAGAGATAGTGGAAGGGAAATGGAATGAAAGATAGACAGAGAACAACAATTAGTGTGGGATAAGGAGGGTACTGATAGATGGTTTGGGAAGAAGGCTTTGCTGCATGGGAGGAGGAGGAGCACGGCAGGGACAGTAGAGGACGAATATGTGAGGGGAGGGAGGGGACAGAGGTGGAGAGGGGACAAGAGGGGAAGGGGGCAGAGGAGGGGAGGGAAGGGAGAGAACAAGAGGAGAGGGAACAGAAGAGGGGAGAGGAGAGAACAGAAGAGGGAAGGGAACAGAGGAAGGGAGGGAACAGAGAAGTGGGAGAGGGGACAGAGGAAGAGAGGGAACAGAGAAGCGGGAGAGGGGACAGAGGAAGAGAGGGGGAAACAGAGGAAGAGAGAAGGGACGGAAGAGGGGAGGGGGACAAGAGGCAGGATGGGGTGACAATCATGTAAGAAGATAATTATGAGGGTGTTTCAGGACTGTTGACCGAGACTGTACTATAATACAGAGCATCCAGTCGTGTCACTACAATAGAGGGACAGTACTCAGCTCCTCTCATTCTGACAATGACTTTCGATGGGAATTGTAGAGGAAAAGAGAACGATACTACACACACACACACACACACACACACACACACACACACACACACACACACACACACACACACACACACACACACACACACACACACACACACACACACACACACACACACACACACATACACATACACATACACATACACATACACATACACATACACATACACACACACACACACACACACACACACACACACACACACACACTTTTATGGAATACATTATAATATACATAGGGATAAGTAGTTTTTACAGATAGATGAACACATTTGCTGAACACGATCATTCGCACATAAAAATTCACAGATAGACGCATAAACGCACGTGCAGATAAATATTCACAGTCGTATTTGCATATAAACAGCCATATAACGAACATTTCTCTCGTATAATGTATGCAGGGACATTTCAAGGCAATGAGAGAAGGGGAAGAGATAAAAGAGAGAAATAAAATTGAATGAGAACGAATGACGGGGGACAAGTGAAGAGAAATGACAAAGAGGAAGGGAAAATAGAAGAGAAGTAATTTAGTCGATGGAGAGAGAGAGAGAGAGAGAGAGAGAGAGAGAGAGAGAGAGAGAGAGAGAGAGAGAGAATATTTAGAGAGATTCTGGAGGAGGGTTGGGAAAGATAAGGAGTTGGTGATAGAAAATGTAAAAATAATTGAATTTTCAGGGATATATTAGTAAAAATTGATTAACTGAGGAAGGAAGAAGTAAGGAAGGTGGATGTTAGCACGTGGGAATGAGGAAGCGTACGGTACGTAAAAAGAATGGGGGTGGGTGAGTGAGAGAAAAAGTGAGAATGAATGAACGCGGAAGTGCAACGTAAGTGAGAGCTTGGGTGAGAGTGAAAGCTGTGCTCGGTCGCGTATATTTCTGAGTGAGGGAAGGAAGGAAGGGGTGTGACAGTGAGAGAGAAAATGAAGGGGAAGGCTGTGTAAGAAAGAAAGGGAAGCGAGGATAAAAGTGAGGGAGAGTAAGTGTTAAAAAGAGCGACAGTGAATGAGAGTAGGACAAAAACGTAAGAGAACGCGAGAGAGATGTTGAGCTTAAAAATGAAGAGGAACAGATTACCTAAGAGATCGATTGACTGCAATAAAAAGAGTGAAAGTGACTAATTAACTGATGAAGGAAGATAGAGAGTAACTAATTGAGTGACTAACTGGAGATACAAGTGAGTGAGGGAAGGAGGGAGTTAGGAAATTACAGGAGTGGGAAAATGAGTGAGTTAGGGTGTCACTAACTGGAAATACAAGTGAATGAGGGAAGGAGGGAGTTACGAAATTACAGGAGTGGGAAAATGAATGAGTTAGGGTGTGAAAGAGTGTATAAAACTATAGTAGTTAGTTGAAGTGATGGAATGAGTGAGTGAGGAAGAGAATAAATGAGTAAGTAATAGCAGAAATGATAGGTGAGTGTGGACAAGTGTGAGCGAGAGAATGGAGTAGATCTTAAATGAGTGAATGAGGTAGAAAATGAAGGAATGAGACAGTGGTTGTTTGAGTGAGTGTGGAGAAAGGAGGGAGAATGAAGTTTGTGGTCACGGTATCTTCACGTTACCTTCAGAAGCATCACGGTAGCCAGCTTGTCAACACTCCTCTACAGTATATATATATTTAGAGAGAGAGAGAGAGTTACAGGGCATGACCAAACCTCACTAACTCTTTTACTTCAGTCATCCTCATCTGTTTCCTCGTCTCTCTGTGTCTCCTCGTCTCTCTGTGTCTCCTCGTCTCTCTGTGTCTCCTCGTCTCTCTGTGTCTCCTCGTCTCTCTGTGTCTCCTCGTCTCTCTCTGTGTCTCCTCGTCTCTCTGTGTGTCTCCTCGTCTCTCTGTGTGTCTCCTCGTCTCTCTGTGTGTCTCCTCGTCTCTCTAGAAAGTCTCCTCGTCTCTCTAGAAAGTCTCCTCGTCTCTGTCTGTCTGATTGCCTGTCTCTCTCTCAAAGCACTTCTATTCACGCACCACTTGCTTTCACATATTCCCAACCTCTTTCTTCCACTACTTCGTTCATTCTATTTCTCCACCACCAATTCTGCTATGCCTCCTTTATCTTTCCACCATTCTTATCGCCTCCATCTTTTCTTCACATCCATTTCTCTCCACCCCTTCTCCTGTATCCCTTCTCCTCTTTCACTTCTTCTCTTCCAACCTATTCTTCTCATCATTCTCTTAGTTTTCCTCTTCACACTTCTGATTCCCTGATACTGAGTGAGAGTGTATAAACAATTAACAATATATATGAACGAACATTTGTGTGAGTATGGATGGACAAACATTTCGGTGTTTTCATTGTGCGACCCACTTTTTTTTTTTCACATTCATGCACACAGTAACACACGTACGCATGCAAGGAGGATGTACAAAATTCACTGAAAAAATAACAACGGCACTCATACACATGCAACCACACACAGAAAGCATGTACAAACACACACACACACACATACATACACACACACACACACACACACACACACACACACACACACACACACACACACACACACACACACACACACACACACACACACACACACACACACACACACACACACACACACACACACACACACACACACACACACACACACACACACACACACACACTCGTCCCTGACTGACGACAACCGTATGACTCGGCACTAAATATGACGGAATTTCTCGCTACCATCTGCAATTTCATATTACACTGCAAAGCAATTTAATTTCACATTTCCGAGGAAAGCTTGCCCCGCCTGCCGCTAGGGTGTACCGCTCTTGCCACAGCCACAACTTTCGGGTAAGAGGCTATTTTCCAGCACCGATGCTCCGAGCGGGACACCAGACATTACCTAAGGACAGTTTACCACGGCACTGTGACTCGGGAAGGACATGGGCAGTCGTACGTGGAGCTTACATACAGACAGACCTCTCTAATACTTAAGGGAATAATAGTATACTTTTAAAAGATTGGAGTGCCTTGATTCCTCCAAAGTATGCCCAGAAACAAACACGAGCCAGATGAGGAAAACTAATGGTATCCTGTTGCCTGGAATAATTTGGAGGATTAATTTGCTCCATATTTACCACCCCAAAACAATGTGCTGTATATATAACCCCCTTAAAGGACGATCTAGAGATAATAAACGATAATATTATGAAGACAACTATGACGATAATGATGATGTGAGGTTTAAAGGACGCGTCGAAGTATAAAGGAAGTTGTGGAGCGTAAAGGAGTCCGTAGGCTATAAAGATCTTCCGGGAAAGGTCTTGGTGGGGAAAACAAACCTGCATTACCCTCCACTTCAGTATTAAAACCAAACACACTCTCTACCATTCCTCCTTCACTCGTTCTCCACCACTACACCACTCCTCCATCACTCGTTCTCCTCCATAACTCCTCCATCACTCGTTCTCCACCATAACTCCTCCATCACTCGTTCTCCATCACCCGTTCTTTATCATTCGTTTTCCACCACTACTCCATCACTCGTTCTCCACCATCATTTCTCCATCACTCGTTCTCCATTACTAAATCACTCCTCCAAAACTCGCTCTCCACCATCATTCCTCCATCACTCGTTTTCCACCATTCGTCCTTCATCACCCGTGCGCCACTACTCGCTCTCCACAACTCCTCCATCATTCGTTCTCCATCACTCGTTCATTACTCGTTATCCACCACTTCCTCACTCGTTCTCCATCACTTCCTCACTCGTTCTCCACCACTCCTCCATCACTCGTTCTCCATCACTTCCTCACTCGTTCTCCACTACTATACCCAACCTATTCCTCGTCTTCCACTTTATCCTTTCATCCACTATTTTCACTTCTCCAACCCTTCCAGTTCATTCACTAATCTTTTTTCACTCTTTCATTCCTTCCACTTTTTCCACTTTATGTATTCCATTTTTCCACTCCTTTCATTCCTCTAACCTTCCATTCACCCATTCACTCCCTTGTCCAATCATTCTCAACTTCTGCCGTCCCATCCTTCACTCTATTACTCTTACGTCCACTGCCTTTATTCAATGCAGTATGTCTTTCACTCATCCCTTCAACCTTTGACATCTCTCTCTCTCTCTCTCTCTCTCTCTCTCTCTCTCTCTCTCTCTCCCTCTCTCTCTCTCTGCCACTGCTCTTCCATTTGTCTCTCTTTCCTTTTCTATTCATTCTCCCCCTTCCTCCACATCAAAAGGATGCAAGTTAAACTATCTTTTTGATTTTCTCTATCTCTTTCACACACACACACACACACACACACACACACACACACACACACACACACACACACACACACACACACACACACTAAAACAGCCAATTTCCAAAGTCCAATATATTTATTTTTCTCAACAACTAAAGTCAGACGACAATGAATATCTTGAGACATGTTGAGGGAAGGAAAGACTTAAATTAACAGCAAACACACTCCTGGAGTCGCATGGTCAGTGAAGCTTTGTTCGTCAGGTAAAAATGCTTTAGGAATGTCTGGAGGAGGAGGATGAGGAGGAGGAGGAGTAGCAGGAGGAGGAGGAGGAGGAGGAGGAGGAGGAGGAGGAGGAGGAGGAGGAGGAGGGAGGAGAAGGAGGAGGAGGAGGAGGAGGAGGAGGAGGAGGAGGAGGAGGAGAAGGAGGGAGGAATTGGAGGAGAGAAAGGAAGAGGAGGAGGGGAGAAAGGAAGAGGAGGTAAAGGAATGGAAGGTGTTTGAAGAATTACTGACCTGCTGATCGTGATATTGATGGTGAATAAACATATGTATAACACAATAATACTACACAACAAGACATATAAACACAGGAAAACAGACCAACACAGACATACATACAGACATACAGATAGATAAAGCAGGAGTATGAGTATTATCTGTCTGTTACGTCACATCTAAACATTCATCACACTGCCATCACCTTCATCACACTGCCATCACCTTCATCACACTGCCATCACCTTCACTCACACTGCCATCACCTTCACTCACACTGCCATCACCTTCACTCACACTGTCATCACCTTCATTCACACTGTCATCACCTTCACTCACACTGTCATCACCTTCACTCACACTGCCATCACCTTCACTCACACTGTCATCACCTTCACTCACAATGTCATCACCTTCACTCACACTTTGGCTACACACTAAGTCATCTTCACCATGAACGAGGGAGTCATGGGAGCGAATGTCATATTTGGTGGTGGTTGTGGTGGTGATGGTGTAAGTTGTGGTGGTGGTGGTGGTGGTGGTGGTGATGGTGTAAGTGGTGGTGGTTGTGGTGGTGGAGCAAGTGGTGGTGGTGGTGGTGGTGGTGGTGATGGTGTAAGTGGTGGTGGTTGTGGTGGTGATGGTGTAAGTGGTGGTGGTGATAGTGTAAGTGGTGGTGGTGATGGTGTAAGTGGTGGTGGTGGTGGTGCAAGTGGTGGTGGTGATAGTGTAAGTGGTGGTGGTGATGGTGTAAGTGGTGGTGGTGGTGGTGGTGCAAGTGGTAATGTTGTAAGAAGAGAAGAATGAGAGAAGAAAAGATGAAGATGAGGAGCAAGAGTAGTAGTGAATGATGAAAAGATATAATGGAGAAGGGAAGAAAGGTAGGAATAAACGAAATATTGGAAAAAAAAAAAAAAAATTAACAGGAAGGAAAGAAGAAAGAGACAGTTCAATTCAAGAAGGAGTGAAGGAAAGAAGCATTCAGACAAGTTAAAAGCGTGCATTTGGCTCACACCTCAGAGCCGGACAGCGAGTGACTTGGAGAAATGGTGGAGTGTTGGCCTATGTTAATGTCATAATTTGAGTGGTCGATGAGAGGTAATACGGCGAAGCTGGGGATAAAAGGCGACTGAGAGAGAGAGAGAGAGAGAGAGAGAGAGAGAGAGAGAGAGAGAGAGAGAGAGAGAGAGAGAGAGAGATTAAAGACAAGAGCTTGTAGGGAGAAGAAGGAAGAGAAGGAAGAGCTTGCATGAATAAGTAAAAAGAGAAGGAAAAGCTTGCATGGAGAAGAAGGAAGAGAAGGAAGAGCATGCATGGAGAAGAAGGAAGAGAAGGAAGAGCTTGCATGAATAAGTAAAAAGAGAAGGAAAAGCTTGCATGGAGAAGAAGGAAGAGAAGGAAGAGCATGCATGGAGAAGAAGGAAGAGAAGGAAGAGCAAGCATGCATGGAGAAGAAGGAAGAGAAGGAAGAGCATGCATGGAGAAAAAGGAAGAGAAGGAAGAGCATGCATGGAGTGGAAGACATTAGCAAGTCGAGTACTGTTGGAGAGGTTATTACCAGGAGGGAAAGTCCAACAACAACAACAGCAGCAAGGGCGTACACAGAATGGAAGCTTTGGAATGATTATACGTAGGTCAGTAGGAAAATAATCAGTAAGAAGTCGAATAGTTTCATACTTGGTAGACGTACGAAAGAATAATTATGCAATGACTTTAAGGGTAGAATACACTTTGGGTATACTGAAGCGCCTTGATTCCTCCACATTATGCCAGGAAACAGGACCAGATTAATTAACAAATATAATGGTGGTCTGTTGTTTAGAAAAGTTTGTAGGAATCGGTTGTTACTCCAGATTTACCAACACTGTATCTCTTCCTTAATGGTGAGCAGGGAAAAATATCCACTACAACTCGATCAGGTTTATAGATACATGTTAATAGTGTGATAGAAAATATAGCGATTTTATTGGTGACTGGAAAATGCAGAATTACTTGATGAAGGAATGATGACGACACAGAAATGAACTGAACAATGAATGAGAAACGATGATAAAACGAATCAGTGAAGTTGAAGATCATAGGATATGTTACGGCTCAGCAATAACATAAATTCGTGAAAGGGAAACATGAATACAGATTTAGTGTATAAAAATGTTAGTGTAAGCTTAAGATTATTCAGTGGAAACAATAATGACCGAATAGAAAAAAAATTTACCCTATTTACAAAACGTATGGAACATCACTGACAAAATAATATATAATGTTATAGTAATGGTAAGTGCATAGGATAATGCCGAGGAGTTATATAAAACACCGGTAGAAACTAGTTATTATTATGTTAGGAAAACCATTACACAAGAACTTTACACAGAAATTCCACTCAGATAATTATATAGAGTGGGAAGCCCTGTTGACGTGGCCTATATAGATAATCCCACCAAAGGAGAGGATGTTTATGTACACGAGCATCAGGAAGCAAGGGTCAGTAATAATTTGACTGATAGATAGATAGACAGGTAAATAGATTGATAGATACAAAGATAAATAGTTTGATTGATAGATAGATAGATAGATAGATAGGTATATATATAGATAGATGCAAAGATATATAGTTTGATAGATAGATAGATAGATAGACAGATAAATAGTTTGATAGATAGATAGATAGACAGGTAAATAGATAGATAGATACAAAGATAAATAGTTTGATAGATAGATAGATAAATAGACAGATAGATAGATAGATGGATATAAAGATAAATAGTTTGATAGACAGATAGATTGATAGATATAGATATAGTATGATATATAAATAGATAGATAAATAGATAAATAGATACAAAGATAGATAGTTTGAGAAATAGATATACTGTAGTTTGATAAATAGATAGGTTTAGGAATACCAGCAAAACAGTGGGAATGGTTGAGTAAAATAGATAGATAAATAGATTGATAAATTGATAGATAGATAACTTTAAAAACACCATCAACACACACAAAAGCGAGGAACAGGCAAAACAATAGGAATGGTTAAGTAAAATAGATAGATAAATAGATAGATAGATATATAGATAGAGAGATAGCTAGAGGTTTAGATAGATTGATAGATAGATAGAGAGATAGATAGAGGTTTAGATAGATTGATAGATAGATATATAGAATAGATACATAGATAGATAGATAACTTTAAGAACAACAACAGCAACACACACAAAAGCGAGGAACAAACAACACAATAGAAATGGTTGAGTAAGTAAACAAAAGGAAATACAATATTGTCGTTGAACTGGAGTACAAAATAATATCATATACCTCTCCCAAAGTACAGTAAATATACAGTACCATGATACAAACAAACGTCTTCAGTTCATGTGGACATTATTTTTTCATTCCATATTGTGCCTGGATAAGCGTGTACAATATTATGGGCCCTAGTCAGAATGCTTATAATAATTACTCCACAAAAAAGGCTAGATGTCGTGTTTAATATTACCGATAAGAGACATGAAAAAATTATAATTTTACCTTAATCAATTTATTTTTCCATTCATCGCTCCCAACAACTTATCAGTGAGTGGAATCAATCACTGTCACATCAGCTGAGTCCACCAACCTCCCCGTGACCTCTTCCTTCCCTTCTCCCTTTCCGTGAACTAAATATGAAGAGTTGGAACAGAATCCCCAGGAAAGTGTTCAATGGATCAGTGGAGGAAGGAGGAAGGGGAAAAGAGATGTTTGTGAAGGGAACGAATTATCGACTAATGCATCTCTCTCTCTCTCTCTCTCTCTCTCTCTCTCTCTCTCTCTCTCTCTCTCTCTCTCTCTCTCTCTTGCGTAAATAAAGTCTATCGATAGACCTTATTTCACTTTGCACGTTCACGAGAGAGAGAGAGAGAGAGAGAGAGAGAGAGAGAGAGAGAGAGAGAGAGAGAGAGAGAGAGAGAAAGAGAGAGAGAGGAAATCCCAGGCGTTACACCGTTAGCACCCGGTGGGAAAAGTAAACAATTGTTCTTCTTTGACCAGGATGAGAACTTATTGAAAGAAGAAGTAAACCAAGAGGTATTCCAGTAACTGAATACTGTCTGTCTGTTTACATACTCTCCACAGTAACAATAGCTTCACCAATACTATAAATGTTCGTCATAGCTTTAGGCAAAAATAAGCATCTGAAAATTTGTCCTTGTAATTTATAGAACTATGAAATTTTGAAACTTATAAATATACGAGGTGGGACATTTTAAGTTCTTCGCACAGACGGCCACTTTACCTAAACTCGCAAAATTAATCCACTCACATCAGGACAGAAAAAAATGTGAAAAAGTGTTGTAAAAAAAAAAAAAGTTTTGTAAAAATATCAACAGACCGTCATTATTTGTGTGGACAGTGTGTCTTGTTTCCTCGGCAGCTCCTGGAACTTCAAACCCTAAAATATCCTCGTATTTCACTGATACTTGTTTTTCGAGTCCTGGAAGAATCAGTCCGTCAGCTTGAGACACGTTCAACCAGCTCGGGCGTCAAGAGTCAACTGAAGTGGAGTACGGCATGTCAGTGGCAGGTAAAGTGGCCTTCGATGTCATATTTCAGGATATGAGGTAAATATTTATCAATCTCCGGAAGGCCCTATCAAGTCGGTGACGTCACTAGACACCCGCATCACACCCCGCTAACCATCCAATTAGTGCCCTCCGTTTTGTTTACTCCTTTGAGACTTACGATATAATAACACTGCATCAATACAACAACTACTACAGTACGTTCAACATTGCAATGTAATTTTAAATCAGGAGATAATCCGGGTTGGAAAGGTGGGCTATACAAACAAAGTAATGAACAAACAAAGTTAATGAACATATAAACTAATCCTCATGAGAGAAATGACAATGGGAGACATGATGCAAATGGATATATCTATTTAGAGGAAAAGAAAACTTACGAAGACCAAGAGTTTCCTTTTGGAAACGTTTCAGTCAACATACAGCTGATCAAGTAGGAACGTTTGTCTTCCATTCTTTATTCTTTCGTGGTAACTATTTAAACTAAGTAAATATAATCAGGAAAAAGAGAGAGATTACTTTACACATCAAATATAATAAATACCCAAAAAGGTACCGGTGGCTAATCCTTCAATATTTAATTTTTGCTATGGTTTAAAAATGATAACTGGACGTCTAGCACAGAAGCTAGTTCCGAAGGGAGGAAATGAATGACGTGTGTAGTAGGAAAGAAAGTAGGGGCCATCCGGTGGGAACAAGAAAATTAATGGCTTGCCTAGTGCGTCAGAGAGGGGGCCGATGTGAATATGTGATTATTTCCGAGACTTTATATGGACATCATGTAGCCTGGAGCGTGGGAAACATGTAAACAAAACATGTAAACAAAACAAGTATCTGTTCTGTGTTTACCTTCCCCTCCTCCTCCTCCTCCTCCTCCTCCTCCCCCTCCTCCTCCTCCTCCTCCTCCTCCTCCTCCTCCTCACTGTGTTATCCTGTCCGAATTGCAACACGTCTTGGATTTCAAAGTCCCGGAGTCTGACAGCTCATTATGTT
The DNA here is from genome assembly GCA_033782935.1 of Petrolisthes cinctipes. Classification (NCBI taxonomy): domain Eukaryota; kingdom Metazoa; phylum Arthropoda; class Malacostraca; order Decapoda; family Porcellanidae; genus Petrolisthes; species Petrolisthes cinctipes. The sequence goes on along the minus strand of JAWQEG010008376.1, from coordinate 13,888 downwards.
GTTGTTATGGTTACTATTGTTATTGTTGTTGCTATACTGTGGTTATTGTTGCTCCTGTTGTGGTGGTTTTTTTTTTTTTTTTTTTTTTTTTTTTTTTTTTTTTTTTTGTCTGCCAGTTTGTTATCAGGACTTTTATGTATGACCGGCAACAAGGGAATTAGGGAGGGATCTGGGTACATATATTTTACATTAGATATTTAAGAATAAAGGTAAAATATTGACGGTGTGTATTGATTCCATTAATGTTGAAGTTTATTGCAGGATAACTTACTCAACAAACAGAACCCTTAATGGAACTTGAACACATGAAGCAATTAAAACCAAAAAAGGGATAAAGTTGCAGCGTTAAAAGAATTTTTCGTTTATTTATTATCAAATAGCAAGTGTTTTGATTTCGCCGTTTTTTTAATTTATTTTACACTCAATAGTCGCCCCTTCCCTTCACACAAACTTGTCTCTTCACAATTGTCTGCCATGACCTTCTTTCCTTCATGTCTTCCTCTCTCTCTTTTCTCTCTTACAGACTACCTCTTCCGTCCATTCGTCTCACATGAATGCCTTCTCTCTTCTCTCTGTTCATTGCATCCATTCCTCCATACTGATTTCATACTGATTTTTGTTAACACCTTTTCCTCTCTGTTTCTGACTTTTACCTCCTCCTCCTCCACCTCCTTCTTCTCTTTTATTTCACATTCCCTCTTCGCCTCCTCCCTCCCTCCCTCCCAAAAATGCCTCCACCTCCTCAGAGACCGACCAGACAAACAGCCAAGTACGTGACCTAACCTCTGTCTCACCAGCCAAGTACGTGACCTAACCTCTGTCTCACCAGCCTCACCGCAGATCTGTCCTGATATTCCCCACTCTTCTTCAGGTAGTCAGGGATCCCGAACCTGCCCAGAATATCACAAGCTTAAATACCAGTCAAAACACCTGGCGCCTCAACGAGACACTATTCCCACCCACTGGCTTCTTTCCCTTTTACCCACACATAGAGCTTGAAGTCATTTACATTTTCATCTGCGACCCGACGATTCTTCTTGTCGGAGAGATGCACTGTTGATGTTCACACCTCAAGAATTATTATCAGCTACAAACAACTGTGACATTTACCCTTGCTCTTATTTTTTTAGGGGGAAGGGGCAATCTCCAATCATTGAGTCTATTCATATGTAAGCATTGTCAGCACAAATTTATTAGTTTACACATACACACACACACACAGTCATGTCACTGGCCCGATCACTCAAAAACTCAGTCCTTCGTAACTCCAATTCACTCGCTCACAACACCACATCCTCCCACCTACCTAACTCATCCAGCCACACCTTCACCCACAATTAATCTTACTCACACCAGCACACGCCCCCAATCAACCACTTTACTCATATGCCTGTACTCCCACGCAACCCACACTCCCACGCCATCTACACCCACACCCTCTCACTTGCACACTTTGGCTATCATGCACACTTTTACTTATCAATATCTACACACTCACATAAGCACCCATGCACCCTCTCCCTTACCTACCTACCAACACCAACAGCTACACGTTTATAACCCACATTATCACTCACCTTGCCTCACCCACCTCCACACATAGGCTACTCACCACTATCCTCACCCAACACTCACTCCCTTCCCCTACACCTAAAAACCATCCAAACAACCAACCAACCACCCACCCACCCACCCACGCAGACGCCCGTGTGTGTACCCTCCCTCATTCCCACATCCCGTAACCCAGGTCCCTCTCTCGCATGCAGATTCAGGCGAGGTCGTTCTTATCGCGCAATGGAGTGGAGGATTTGTCTTGGCTGGTACCTCTGTGTGTGTGTGTGTGTGTGTTGGGAGGGAGAGGAGAGGAGGGGAGGGAGAGGAGAGGAGAGGAGAGGAGAGGAGAGGAGAGGAGAGGAGGGGAGGGAGAGGAGAGGAGAGGAGGGGAGGGAGAGGGAGAGGAGGGGAGGGAGGGGAAGGGAGGGAGGCACCATGCAGGGTCAATGTAGCTGAAACCGGGAAAAGGGGGAGAGAAAGAGTTAAGTAGAAAGTGAGGAGATGTTAAAAATATATAGAGGGAGAGAGATGTAAGGGCAGAAGGGAAAGAAGTGACATGCAAGGTAAATGTAAATAGGAAAGAGAGAGAATGGTGGGAATGGGGAAACAAACAAACAGAGAGAGAGAAGGGGAGAATAAGTGCGAGAATAAAAAAAGGATATGAATTGGAGAAGGATAAATGAGAGATAAAGGGAATAGAGAAATAGAGGTAAGAGAAAGAGCAAGTGGGAATATAATGTGAAGGAAAGTGAAGGACAATGGGGAAAAATTGACAAGGAGAAGAAGAAAGAGAAAGGAAAAGGAAAAAGAGAAGAGAGATACAGTGAGAGGGAAATGGGAAACGAATGCGAGAGGAAAAGGGGAAGAGAAGGCGAGAGGAAATGGAGAGAAGGAAATGCATCGAAAAAGGAGACTTATAGATAGAGATGAGAGGAAACGGGGACAGATAAAACTCTAGGAAAGGGGACAGGGTGTGTGTGTGTACGTGAGAGTGTGTGTGTGTGTGTGTGTGTGTGTGTGTGTGTGTGTGTGTGTGTGTGTGTATGTGTGTACGTGAGAGTGTGTGTGTGTGTGTGTGTGTGTGTGTGTGTGTGTGTGTGTGTGTGTGTGTGTGTGTGTGTGTGTGTACGTGAGTGCTTGCATGTTTACTTGGCTGTGTGGTGTTTGAAACTGTGTGTGAATTTGTATAGGGTCGACCTCGCTCCTGCAAAACATATTCATAAGATCTTCCGCACAATAAAGTTCATACCGTATACAATTTTCCACGGCCCCTAAAGAGAAGTGCCTGCCTACTCTACCCTAAAACTGCACCCAGATTTTTTCCCTTATACCTAAACTCTAACATTAGTGCATAGGATCTACCCACTGAAACAACCTAAGCATCCTATAATATCCTAAACAAAGAGCTTTATAATATAATTGGGATGACAAACACTAACCATTATATTTATATGTTATCCCCGACAAAGACAATAATGCAGAAATTCCCACTGAAGAAAATTCATCACTAACTTTCATTCCACTATAATCTCTATAAAATATTGAATATATATCTGTTCTACTAAACTTCAAAACAAAACCTATGGAACCTTTTAGTGCTTATAAGATCATCCAACTTCCCACAATGGTGTAAATAGAATCTCTCATTGAAATGGTGCACAGTTATCTTCCACTCGACAAAACAATATTATTTCTCCCCTTCAGAAGCAGGCATAAAGGAACTGTGTACCGAGAATACCTCCTATAACAATCATCCCATTCAAAGAAGTGCATTTCAGAAAGCCTGTATACAAAGAGGTTTATATTTATATCATAGAATATTCCAAACAACGTGCATGTACCTACTTCTTCAAATCATTTTTACAGAGGATTTCCCCAGTATGAAAAATTGTAAATAGCTCTGAACCGGCGGCACACAAAACAAATAGCGACCTCCTACAAAAACTATTATTTATATTGGATCTACTATTGGGCCTAGGATATATATATATAGAAAGGGTATCACACAAAAATTATTATGATACATGAGAGGAAATGTTGTTTAGCTGAGATTGTGCTGTCTTTTTCATACGTTGCTGCCACGTGCTTTGAATCTGTGGTGGAATGATACTCAGGACTATTTGAACTATATATAACTATGATGTTTATGTGTATTGCCTCATCAAGGGTTTAATTTGCCTCATTTCGGGTGAGATACAGACATTTCAGTGGCGCGGTAAAAATAAATAAATAAATATATAGATAAAAAAAAAAAAAAAAAAAAAATAGTGCCCAGAGCCGTACATACATTACAAACACGACAACACAAACACCAAACCACATCACACCAATTCACATCAAACAATACAAACACTGTACAAGTCTTACATAAACAATACATAGAACACATAAGGGGATACTACAACTCTTTAACACACTTTTTTAGTCCTGTGCATGTTCAGTATTTTCCCCTGCCTAGCTCACTTTCCCATAACATCCTAAAGTGGTCTCTTATATACAAACATACATACATACATTTCCCTGCTTGTAGATTACCCTTGTTGATGCGGGTGTTGGGAGGAGGAAAAAACTCACATGCAAAAGGGAAACTCGATGAATATAAATTGCTTGAATATCTTCCCTAATGTTATGAATACAAAAACACTCCCTTATTTTACCGACCACGGGCCCGATTGTCTGTCTGTGCTTGCCAATCAATCGTGTGTGTGTGTGTGTGTGTGTGTGTGTGTGTGTGTGTGTGTGTGTGTTGGTGTGAGTATGTTCGCGTGTATGTGTTTGTGAGAGTATGTTTGTGTGAATGTGCTTGCTTGCGTGTGGATTTGTTTGTGTGTATATAATGTATGTTTGTAAGTGTCGGCTCGAATGCATATTTTGTGTGAATAATGCCTGTATGTATGTATGTATGTATGTATACCTGACTAATGTGTCCTATATACAGTATGTGCATTTTTTTATCTGTATGTTTGCGTGGGTAAGTTCAAATTAATTTATGTTTTTTTGCGTGTGTTTATTATGGTAAATCAATCTGTTGTTTTTATATAGTAGGCCTACAATATATAATTATTTCGAGAACAGCGTGACTGAATTTCATAACTTTTGACAGAGCTACTAGATTATCCCACTCCTTAAAATATGCCTTTGAACCAGTGATATGTACAATTGAAAGGGTCAATGAATCTGTGGAGGAGGAAGGACGAAGACTGTATATTTGGCCAGAAAGACATTAATAGTTCCCGGTGTGAGAAAGAGACAGAGAGGAAGGACAGCAGGCTCGAAGAAAAAAAAAAAAAAGGAAAGGATGTACAACTGAAGAGAGGAAACGGATAGGCTCGGGCCCGAAGATTCGCCCAATCTCTTAAAGTAGGGACAAAAAGAGTTACGGTACTATTAGCGTGCATGGTTAGTTCACTCTCCTTTAAACTATACCTTTCTTCTTTCGCTATCTGTCTTCCTTTTCTTTCTACTTCATCACAGTTTTTTCACCTCTCTTTCCCCCAACACGTTTCCTCCTCCTCCTCCTCTTCCCCCTCCTTCTCGTCCTCCTCCCATCCTCTTCCCCCCTCCTCCCCATTCCTATTCCTCCTCCTCCACCTCTTTTCCAGATCTTCCTCACTCTCCCACCACCACCACCACCACCACCACCACCACCACCACCACCACCACCATTATCATATTATTTTGCTCTCGACTGCAATCCAAGTACATTCCACCTCTCCCAACAAGCCCTCCACTCCACCCACATCAACCTCCTGCCCATTACAGCTGTTCCTCTGCAATTCTATTATGTCCACCAATATACCCTTTCTCCCTCCCATTCCTCCTCGTCCCTTCACCATCAGTTCTTAATCCATTCTCTCCACCAGCATCTTAATCCCTTTCTCTCCCTCCTATCCATCTGGTTCGCTATTTCTCCCATTTGCTCTTTATATTCTCCATCTCATGTCTACTACTATCTGCTACTAATAATATTCATCTTAATCTTCATCTTCTCTTCCCCCTTCCTTCATCACGACCCACTTCACTACCTCCCAGTTCTCCCAAAGCATTACAGTATCTTCTTCCATTCCTTTACTCCCTGCCAAGAAACATGCACCCCTCTCTTCCCCTCCCCTCCCCTCCCTTCCCTTCCCTTCTCTTTCCCCCACCACCCCCTTTCCCATTTTCCCACCACCTCCCCTTTCTACTCTTTACCCCCTGCCCCGAAACACACTAAGTGGAGAAGCAATTTCCAGACCCATTGAATATTTTCCATGAGGTGAGAGAGAGAGAGAGAGAGAGAGAGAGAGAGAGAGAGAGAGAGAGAGAGAGAGAGAGAGGGCGAGCGAGGTTGCCGTGATGGTCGCCTCAATCATGCTTAATGTGGTGTAAAGTTGTTTGCGGCTCCCGTTACATAGTCGTGAAAAATGCCGCTAAAAAACCTGGCTGTGAAATGGCGATGGTGGTGATGATAGCGGTGGGTGGGTGGGTTGGTTGGTTGGTTGGTGGCATTGATAGTGATGGTTATAGTGATAGAGTTTGGTGGTAATGATAGTGGTGGGGGAATAGTTATGGTAGTAAGAGATATATAAACCCTGAGTGACTATGAGCCTTCATCAGTAATGTAATATATACGTCATAATAAGCAAAGACATTTAAGTTGTTGTGCTCCCTGAACCCGATCGCCTTCATGGACACGACGAAAAGATTAATGAATATATAAGATTTATAAATATAGGAATCAAAATCTACCCCAAATAATGACACTCTTCAATCCTTGACAGATCAAGTACCGGGACGAACGAAGAGACAAATAACAAGCAGTAAACTTTTCCTATTTTGTGCTCTACCTCGACCAACATGTCCCGGGGAAGAAGGATTGTCATGACTCGACACGGAAAGAAGAAACTATTGTCGTTTTCTGGTACTTCAAATAATGTAGTCATTATCAGGTGATACACACACACACACACACACACACACACACACACACACTCACACACACCACTGTATGGCGTCAGTAGAAAGGTAGTAACACCAAAAGGACTACAATAACGCTACGACTTCATGTCCGGCCACGATCAAAAGTCCTACATAAGGTGCATGAAAGAAAGCCAATTAAGTGAATTTTATTAATCATATTTATAGAAACTAACAGCTTTACTCTAATTCTTATCTTTATTCGGGGCCGTTACATTAAAAAATATTGCAGAACTTCTGGGTATGCCGATACATAATAAAAAAAAAAAATTCTAAAGAAAATAATCTTAAACTACAGTCAAGTGAATTTCCTCAACTAATAAATGTTTAGCGTTTCTCTATATCCAACTTTATTACTTTGCAGCTTAGAAACTTTTCCTGGTGTGTGTTCACATGGATGCTCCAGTGCACAGACTCCTGGGTAGACACTGACGTCCATCACAACCATTACTTCCCTCACACAAATAAATAATCCTCACAAAAAATAAAGAATATCCTCACACACCTTGCTTCCTTCACACACCTTGCTTCCCCCCACACAAGCACATTGAATACCTCACACACCAATGCTTCCCTCATCCACAGTACTTCTCTCTCTCTCTCTCTCTTTCTCTCTCTCTCTCTCTCTCTCTCTCTCTCTCTCTCTCTCTCTCTCTCTCACTCTCTCTCTCTCTCTCTCTTACAAAATCAAATATCCTTACTTAACTTGCTTCCCTCACAAACATTTCTTTCCTAACCTACACATTAAAGTCTCAATGGTGGCTGAATGAGTTACCAAATCTTTGGGTGTGTTTTCTTTACGTCCTTCACTACTTATCGATTTGGATGCTGGTTCGGGTCTAAACTTTTTTTTGTATGCAGATTATTATGCTCTATATTTTGAGATTATGTGTTTTTTATGCAAATGTGTATATCATTTCTACTGAGAGACTAATTTTATGCGAGTTCGTTTATTTTAGCCCGTGTGCATTTTATCCATTCTCTGCTTCCCTCGTGGGGTTTCATTTTAAACTAAAATATCCCCCGCTATGTTGAAATGAAGTTACCGTTGTAGTTGAAGAATTGCAGAAAGGAATGCTTGAAAAATGCCCTCAATGGTACTAATAGGGGATCTGTTTTGTGGCATAGTTTGAATGAATCACAGACCTTCCAATTCACAAACAAAAGAATCTCCTCTTAAGGACCCTGTGATCGTGTATGGAACCTGGTGGCTTCTGATTCCTCCTGACTATGCCACGAAACAGGCCCCTTCAGTATTGATGGTGTTTCGTGGCATTATTTGAAGGACTCGCTAACCTCCAATTATCTGACTACATCACGGGGTCCCTTAAGTTCAAACAATACTCAGGAATGCATTTGCTGGACCTCAGTGTCAAGTTTTCGTGAAGATCTGTGTGAGAAATGGCTACGTTGGTTGGTTTATCTGTCCTAAGTATCTAGCTCGCTCACCCAGTCACTTACTCATTTTTCTCACACACAAGCAAATACACTCGCAATCCAAAACATGTATCCAGGCTTGTTTCGAATAGCTGATCGAGTATTAAGCGAGTTCAAACAATTATAAAACAGGATAAGCGTTGTAATTGGTTCACTAGTATGTCAAATGATTCGAAACCTCAATAAGACCTGGATACAAATTTTGGATTGCGAGTGTACATTCATTCACACATGCTCACACAACAACGCAAACACCCACATCCAAACACACAATCACGCACACCCACAACACACAATCACGCACACCCACAACACACAATCACGCACACCCACAACACACAATCACGCACACCCACAACACACAATCACGCACACCCACAACACACAATCACGCACACCCACAACACACAATCACGCACACCCACAACACACAATCACGCACACCCACAACACACAATCACGCACACCCACAACACGCACACACATATCCCGACTAAATGAAGGGGACCCCGAGAAGAGAAGTGAGAGAGAGAGGAAAAGGATGGAATGGGAGGAGAGAGATGAGAGGGAATGGGAGGAGAGAGGTGAGAGGAATGGGAGGAGAGAGGTGAGAGGGAAGGTGAGTGGGAGGAGAGAGGTGAGAGGGAAGGTGAGTGGGAGGAGAGATGTGAGAGGGAAGGTGAGTGGGAGGAGAGAGGTGAGAGGGAAGGTGAGAGGGAAGGTGAGAGGGAGGAGAGAGGTGAATGGGAAGAGAGAGGTGAATGGGAAGAGAGAGGTGAGAGGGAGAAAGGTGGTGGCGGTGGGAGAGGTACAGCAGCCATAATCCCCGCACTTATAAAGAGAGTCAAGAAAAAATAATCTTTCTTTAGGTAATTAAGAAGCTTATACTTACACAAACGAGGAAGTGAAAAATAGAAACAGAATGCAAGTGGTAATAACGGGAGGATTCAAGAGGTCAATGAAGGGTGCTGGAGGTCAGAAGAAGAAGAGTCTAGAGGTCAGTGGAGGGCCTTGTATTAGAGGTTAGTGGAGATGTCAGGTCAGGCGAGGTCAGTGGAGATGTCAGGAGGGTCAGGTAAGGTCTCCAGAGGCGCTTAAATATATTGTGCTTAAAATATTTCTTCAATTTACATGAGGATACCAAGAATTTTTTTTATTCGTGAAGCCCCAGAATGCACATCTTAAAGGGAGATAATTTCCTTCGAGTAATGTGAAGGCAGGGACAGATCTTCAAAAAATGAATAAATAAATAAATAAAATAAAACGTAATCTGGGGGTCTGAAAAGTTTAGAGAGAAAGTTAGGAGAAAGTTGACCGGATTTTTTTTTTTTTTTTTTTTTTTCTGAAGATACACTTGTGGAATCTAAACCTTCGATCTCTACTGAGTCAAGAAAATGGAAAAATAGTTTGGGGATATGGGAGATTAGCGAGTAGAAGAAAAGAGAAGACAAGATAAGAGAAAACAAGTAGAGAAGAGAAGAGAAGGGAAGAGGAGAGAAATATAGGGGCGAATAGGAGCAGGAAAGAGGATCAGACATAATAATAGAAGGGTTGAAAGAGGAATAGAATATAAGAGAAAGAATGAGTGGGTGAGTAAGAGAGAGATCAAAAGAACACTCGAGCCCCAAGAACAAGAAGTATAGAAGGAGAGGGAGACGGAGAGGGTCCTATTGTTGGATATTGTCAAGTGATACTATAGAGGCCAGCAGAGGACGAGAGGCCGACTAGAGGTCAATATTGGGACGACAGGGAGAGTGTGGAGGCCGGTGGGTATTGTGTGTGTGTCCTGTGTGTCTGTGTGTCTATCTGTGAGTGAGTGTGTGTGTGTGTGTGTGTGGTGTGTGTGTGTGTGTGTATCTGTCTGTGTGTGTGTGTGTGTGTGTGTGTGTGTGTGTGTGTGTGTGTGTGTGTGTGTGTGTGTGTGTGTGTGTGTGTGTGTGTGTGTGTGTGTGTGTTTGCTCTATGTAGTGAGTTTCCTGTTTAGGGGGAAGGAAGTGGGTATAAAGTATGTATGCCGAGTCGAGGGTGTGTGCGTGTTAGTCTGTCTGCCTGTAGGTGTGTGTACGCATGTAGACATCGGTGTGTGTACCATTTAGGCACCTTTAATAGCAAACTAATGGTTACATGCAAACATATACTTCCAAAATACTTTCTTCTAGATCAAATTCACGTAACGTAACCAAGCACAACTTCATTCTAGCCACGTCTTACCTAACCTAACCAACTCTAACATAACATAACTTAAACTACCTAACCAAACCTAACACAGTATTATCTAACTGCATCTAACCCCCCAACCAATCACCTCATTCTTACCACAACTAACCTAACAAACAGCATCACTCTGACCACATCTAACCCAACTCAAAAATGATGCAAAGAGTCCCAATCCACACACACTATAAGGGCCGAACTGGTTGGCCCAAGAATTTTATCGGCCGGGGATAGCAATGTTTGGATTCAGTACTACACCACACACACACACACACCCCCTGGTCCCACTCAGCCGAACCCAACCCAGCGAGACCCATAAAACACACGAGCTGTTGCATTACTGTTGTGTTGTTATTGTGTGGTATATGAGATATCCCATCCTGTATATGCCAGGGGGTTCTCTATCTCTCTCTCTCTCTCTCCTTCCCCTTCCCCCTCCTTCCCTCTCTCTCTCTCTCTCTTCTTTTTTCATTTCTTTCCATTGCTGTGTGTGCTGGGGGGTTCTTTATCTCTCTCTTTCCCTCTCTTTCCCCCCTCCCTCCCCTCTATCTCTCTCTCTCTTCTTTTTTTCATTTCTTTCCATTCCTGTGTGTGCTGGGGGTTCTCTATCTCTTTCTCTTTCCCTCTCCCCCCCCCCCCTCTTTCTCTCTCTCTCTTCTTTCATTCTTTCCCATTCAGTTTATGCCCGGGGTTCTCTCTTTCTTTCGCCTACACTTTCCTTTCTCTTTTTTCATTCTTTCCGTCTTTTTTTTTTAGTTTTACTCTTTCTCTCAATAAATAGTGGGAGGGTGCCAAGAGGTGTTGTGAAGGTTACGTTGTGGAGGGTGATGAAGTGTGATGAGGGAGGGAGGCTGGGAATATTGAGGGAGGGAGGCTGGGATGTTGAGAGAGGCAGGCTGGGATGTTGAGGGAGGCTGGGATGTTGAGGGAGGCAGGCTGGGATGTTGAGGGAGGCAGGCTGGGATGTTGAGGGAGGCAGGCTGGGGAGTGGAAGGTCTTGCAATGGGTGTGGAGAAGCTTGGGAGGTGAATGGACGGTATAGGAGTGGAAAAGTTTGTAATGACTGTGTGCAAAGGGGTGGAGGAAGAATGAATGGTAGGGAAATGGAGAGGTGAGACTGATGGATGTGTGTGTGTGTGTGTGTGTGTGTGTGTGTGTGTGTGTGTGTGTGTGTGTGTGTGTGTGTGTGTAGAAGAGGAAGTACAGAGTATAGAGGGAAAGAGAAAAGTTGAGAGGGAGGAGGAAGAGAGGGGAAACGGGAGCGGAGTGAGTGAGGGGAGAAAAGAACACAGGACGGTGGTGGGGAGGGATGTTAAAAGAGGGAAAAGGGACGGGATTGGAATTGACCCACCACCAGGCCAAACCACACAATATCATACAGTCCAGTAGGTTGCAATGTTGCCCGGAACTAATGCTACAGGAATGAATAATTACTGTACTAATTATTCAGATTAGGAGATTTGGCACCTGTATCGTACTGTCGGCTGAGTATTTTTGCCTAATCTCACTCAGGTTAGGTTAGGTTAGGTTAGAGAGAAAATGGAACGGGATGGAAATGAATTGCCTGAGAGGTTGTAGGGAAGAGGTATCCATTCAAGGGCACTAAGATTTTTTATTGACGAATCAGAGGGGTTATTTTATGATACGTTCCTTAGGTTAGATTTAGGTCAAGATAACTCTTAAAGTGTGATCTCTCTCTAAGAGTGATCTTGAATTAACTGTCATTGATTTTTGTAAAAATAATGAATCCTGTGGAGAGGAAATGAGGGGAAAGACAACAGAAATGTCACAGGCATAAAGAAACAAGATAAAATAGAGAGAGGGGCAGGGAAAGGGAAGAGAAGATTGGTGGTGAATAGGTGAGAAAAAGGAAAAAGAATTGAAGGTATAGAGGGGAGAGAATGGGAGAGTTTGCGTTTGAAGCTACAAGAAAGAGGGGGGAATGAATGATGGAAGAAGAACATGGGAAGCAAAGGATATAGAATTGAAGAAGGGAGGAGGACGGGAACAGTGATGGATGAAAGGAAACATGAAGGAGAAAAGGAAAGGAGGAGAAGGATGGAGAAAAGGAAAGGAGAGAAGGATGGAAAGAAAGAGGGAGTGAAGAAGGGAATGGAAGAGGGAGAGGAGGAAGTGAGAGAGGGAGAGAAGGCAGTGAGAAAGAGGGGGAGGCAAAAAAGGGGGAGGCAGTGAGAAAGGGGGAGAGAGGGAGAAATGGAGTGAGAGAAGGAGTGGGGAGAGATGGAGGGAGAGGGGGGGAGAGATGGAGGGAGAGGGGGGGAGAGATGGAGGGAGAGGGGGGAGAGACGGGAGGAGAGTGAGGGGGGGAGGGAGAGAGAGGGAGGGAGGGAGGGAAACACCAACAACACACCTCCACCGCGCACACTTCCTCAGGAAATGAAACCAACACCATAAGTATAGAAAAAATATATAGCTGATGTTAGAATGAGGCGGGCTGTACACTAGGCTTAAAATACCATCCAGGAAACACACACCCACTTCCTACCTGTTTTGTAACTTATGGTTATTATGGTTCAGTGGTAGGATAGTTTTGTTGGTGGTAAAGAGAATGTTAAGGGGGAGGTTTGGTGTTGGTAAGTCTGGACCAAGTGAATCCTTCAAATTATTCTAAGAAAACAGAACGCCCATTATTTGCTCTTCTGTCCTGTACCTATCATACTTTGGAGAATCATGGCACTCCAATGTACCAAAAACGAATTACCACCTTAAGAGAACGGGAATTTTGAAAGGAATGTTTGCATACAGAACGAATGAATATCAAAACACTACTTGGTATTGACAATGTTTTTATACTAAGAGAACATAATTATATAAACAGAGTATAGATAACAATGTACATTTGTGTTGACAGAACTTAACATACTGTATCTTTAGTAACAAAAATCGTGTACATTAACTGATTGCATTAGATATTACGTAACTGATTTTATAGATATTCATTATCAGTAGGTACAGTCACTTCCCAAGTAACTAGAGACACACACCTTTATACAAAAATAAATGTTTCTTTATCAACACAACGTACCACCTCGTTTATTAAAATATATTCATAATGGATAGTATGTAATAAATATATATATATATATATATATATATATATATATATATATATATATATATATATATATATATTATATATATATATATATATATATATATATATATATATATATATATATATATATATATATATAAACAAATGCATACAATATTTATGATAAATTTATAGCAAAGCATATTATATACTTATCTCCAGTGTATGCATATTAAATTTAAGAGAACGTTTAATGTTGACAAAAATTATTTATGTTGCCAGAACGGTTTGAGTTTGCTGTGGTATATGTGTCTGTTGTGTGAAAAATAGTGGACACACCGCAGCAAGATATAACATTATTTATCGCCTTACCCAACCCCCCAAAAAATGCTGGGGTCCCGTGGTCATTAGAAGAGTATTATGGTCGACATACTGAAAAATGTTCTGAAATATAAATCATTCATTCTGCGTAATAACGTAATGAGAAAGAGCTTGCATTGCATCATTCATGAAAATATTTTTTAATTCGTGGATACAAGAATAATGATAATAATTAAGAGGAAATATGCACAATAGAAAATATTATGATTTTTTTGTTCTCTTGTATTGATTATAAGTTGACTCTGTCTGTGTGTCTTTCTTTTTTTCTTGTTCTCTTTGTCTCTGCACATT
>JAWQEG010008375.1:0-32141 GCA_033782935.1 Petrolisthes cinctipes | reverse complement strand
CTTCCCCTCTGCCCACCATATCCCTTCATTCCTCTTCCCCTCTGCCCACCATATCCCTTCATTCCTCTTCCCCTCTGCCCACCATATCCCTTCATTCCTCTTCCCCTCTGCCCACCATATCCCTTCATTCCTCTTCCTCTCTGCCCACCATACCCCTTCATTCCTCTTCCCCTCTGCCCACCATATCCCTTCATTCCTCTTCCCCTCTGCCCAACATGTCCCTTCATTCCTCTTCCCCTCTTCCCTGCTATCCCTTCATTCCTCTTCCCCTCTCCCATGCTTCCCTTTCATTCCTCTTCCCCTCTCCCATGTTCCCCTTTCATTCCTCTTCCCCTCTTCCCACCATATCCCTTCATTCATCTTCCCTTCTCCCATGTTCCCCTTTCATTCCTCTTTCCCTCTCCCCCTACTACCCCTTCATTCCTCTTCCCCTCTCCCCTAAGTATCTCTTTCTTTTCTTTGCCCTCCCCTCTGCAATCCCTTCACTTCTCTTCCCCTCTCCTCTTCTTTGCCATGTTCCACTCCTCTCTTCATTTCTCCAAAGCCTCTTCCACTTTACCAACCCTTACCTCATCTCTTGAATCCACATTTCCTTTCCTTTCCTCTCCTCTTCCCTCAAACTTCCTTCTCTCTTTTCTGCTCAGCATCCTCTATTCTCCTCCTCCTCACTCCTCTGCTATACACCTCTCCCAACACCTATATGCCTACTTCCCTTCACTTTCAACAGTAATCACCCATCACCCCCCTCTCTCCTTCATCACGTGCTACACTCCCCCATTACTAACCCTCCTTCCCCTTCCCCCCCCCCCCTTCCCCATCCTCTCCACATAGTACAGTACCATTTCTCGTTTTCCTATACGTGAATTCTTACTCATTTCTTAGTCCTTCGGGAATTGGGGTTACAAGTTCCCAGACATGACAGTGATGAGGTTTACACAAATTAAGGTTGGTTGGGTTTGTGGTATTCCTGGTCACATAGACTTTTGAATCTTATAGGTAATACAATACCGACCTGCTGTGTATATTAGAAATGAGTGCATGCCTGAAAGATCTTTAAGTGTGACTATGGATATGAGCTTATGGAATACTTACTTTTTTATGTATGTTGAGCAAAATCACTGGCTTATTCCTTCATCCTACCTTAAGCCATCAGCGTTTAGATGTATTTCATGACTGTAATTGTTAACTAACCAATCAACCAACCAACCAACTAATTAAGGTGGTGGTGATGGTGTTTAGTGGTGGTGGTGGTGGTGGTAGTAGTGGTGGTGATGGTGGTGGTGTTAGTGGTGTTGGTGGTTGGTGGGTGTATATGTTGGGCGTGAGGCGGTGAGCTGGTGATGGACGAGGGATATAATGACACCTGGCAACCCCCGTGGCGGACTGCGGGTGGCCCACTGTTGCACGCACGGGTAGGAAGGAAAGAAGGAGGTGTGTGCAGGAAAAGAATGGTGATGAAGAGAAATATGGTGAAATGGCGGAGGGAAGGAGGTGGAGAAAAAGAATGGTGATGGGGAGAAATATGGTGAAAAGGGGGGGAAGGAAGAGGAGGAAAAGAATGGATGATGATGAGAAATATGGTGGAAGAGTAGGAAAAGAATGGTGATGGGGAGAAATATGATGAAAAGGCGGAGGAAGGAAGAAGAGGAAAAGAATGGTGATGGGGAGAAATATGGTGAAAAGGGGGGGAAGGAAGAGGAGGAAAAGAATGGATGATGATGAGAAATATGGTGGAAGAGGAGGAAAAGAATGGTGATGGGGAGAAATATGATGAAATGGGAGGTAGGAGGTGGAGGAAAGAATGGTGATGGGGAGAAATATGGTGAAAAGACGGAGGAAGGAAGAAGAGGAAAAGAATGGTGATGGGGAGAAATATGATGGAAGAGTAGGAAAAGAATGGTGATGGGGAGAAATATGATGAAAGGGGAGGAAGGAAGGTGGGGGAAAAGAATGGTGATGGGGAGAAATATGGTGAAAAGGGGGGGAAGGAAGAGGAGGAAAAGAATGGGTGATGATGAGAAATATGGTGGTAGAGTAGGAAAATAATGGTGATGGGAGAATGTGATGAAAGGGGGAGTCAAGGAAGAGGAGGAATAGAAGAGGTAATGATGAGAAATTTAGTTAAAGGGGAGGAAGGAGGAGGTCAAAAATGAGAAGATAGAAAAATGGATAGATAGATATGAAGGAAAGGGAAGCAAATTGCGCATAGTGAGTGGAGAAAGTGAGTTCAGATAAATAAGGAGGATAGAGTTCATGGCAGAGAGTCGAATAGGGAGAATAATGTATATGTACAGTCGGCCTCAGGAATTCCTATACACCACTGTGACATCAAGGGTTCGTAACAACTAGAAAACTTTGCACATTAATTTCCCAACACCAAACTTTTCTAGGAATGTTTTTGTTTGGATAATACTTGTTGAATCAATCAGAAGAACAATTCCTATACAGTATGTGCAGAATAAAGACAGACACCTTTTAACCAATGTCCTGTGTATGAATTCCTGAGCCGACTGTACATACATAGAAGCGAGAACAATAGAATGAAACCAATACAGTGTGCATAATAATTCAACATGGATAATAAACGTAATTAAAATGCATTAAAACTGACTTCTTGATCCTCTATAAATAATAACAAGTACACACCACGTAAACATTACCCTGGATACATCAACACCCAATACAGTGTGCATAATAATTCAACATGGTTAATAAATGTAAAAAAT
Source organism: Petrolisthes cinctipes (assembly GCA_033782935.1). Classification (NCBI taxonomy): domain Eukaryota; kingdom Metazoa; phylum Arthropoda; class Malacostraca; order Decapoda; family Porcellanidae; genus Petrolisthes; species Petrolisthes cinctipes. The sequence continues at coordinate 29,415 of JAWQEG010008375.1, read as the reverse complement.
GCATTAAAAACTGCCTTCTTGATCCTCTATAAATAATAACAAGTACCACGTAGCATTACCCCCTGGATACATGAACACCCAATAATTCAACTCGGATATTAGACGTAAACAAAAAAATACATTAAAACTGACTTCTTTCTTGATCCTCAATAAATATTACCCCTGCATACATGAACACCCAACACCCACCCTCCCTCCCTGCCTGCCTGCCTGCCCTCCTCCAAATGACGGAGTGGGTGCAAACAGTGATAATGACTGCAAATAATGAGGTGATAACGTCGCTAATTAGCTGGGGAAATGAGAGTTATTAGTCAAGAGGTGTGTGTGTGTGTGTGTGTGTGTGTGTGTGTAAATTCAACTTTCCTGACGTGAGTGTGTGTGTGTAAATTCAATCTTCCTGACGTGTGTGTGTGTGTAAATTCAACCTTCCTGACGTGTGTGTGTGTGTAAATTCAACCTTTTTGACGTGTGTGTTTGTGTGTGTGTAAATTTAACCTTCCTGACGTGTGTGTGTGTGTGTGTGTGTGTATTCAACCATCCTGACGTGTGTGTGTTTGTGTGTGTGTATTCAACCTATCCTGACGTGTGTGTGTGTGTGTGTGTGTGTGTGTGTGTGTGTGTGTGTAATTATATACCAATTTTCTACTCCGACTTTAGACATTTTTTTTTTATTCTGATCCCATTTCAATTCACAAAAAAAAATATAAAAATAATAGTCAACACTCCTACTGTGCAACTATCCACTCATTTATTTATGTATATGTCTATTTATCAATCTATTATGTCTTTCCATCCATATATTCATCTACATATCTTTAACCCACTCTCTTTCTCTATATCTATCCATCTATCTATCTATCTATTTATCTTGCGTTCTGTCTATTATGTCTCTCCCTCCATATAGCCATCTACCTGTCTCTCTCTCTCTCTCTCTCTCTCTCTCTCTCTCTCTCTCTCTCTCTCTATATATATATATATATATATATATATATATATATATATATATATATATATATATATATATATATATTATATATATATATATATATATATATATATATATTCATCTACCTGTCTTTCGCTCTACCTATCTTTAACTCTCTCTCTCTCTCTCTCTCTTTCTCTCTCTCTCTCTCTCTCGTTCTGTCTATTATGTCCCTCCATTCATATAGCCATCTACCGCTCTCTCTCTCTCTCTCTCTCTCTCTCTCTCTCTCTCTCTCTTTACTCAAACTATCCATCTATCACTCTATACAGTATATATATTCTTTTTATTTTTTACTCCTGTACCCATGCACCTACCCCCCACCCCCCACCCCCCACCTCCCTTCACCATACCAGCAGAACCCAACCCAACCCAACCCACCACACACCAATTTGGCAGCATGACAAGATGACCCGTAATTAACAGGCCTCGGGCTCTATATATACGGTTTCAGGGTACGGCTGGTGAACTGGAATGGATGATGGAAGAGGAGGAAAAAGGGAGAGAAAAAGGGAGGGAGAGGAAAAGGGAGGGAGAGGAAAAGGGAGGGGGAGGAGAAAATAGAGATAGAAAAATAATATTGTTTACATGTATGTTTGTGGAGGGAAGAGGAGATGGGGAAGGAAAATTGGTAGATACAAAATAAAAATAAATAAATATTGTTTGTTTGTTTATAGTCACCATCAATAGTTACTTTCCCATCGTGTTATGGAGAACAACTAGAATGAACTAGGGTATACCGAAGCGTTATAATGTTTACTTACTACCAGTCAATTTGGTTTGGTATAGTTTCAATTAAGTATAAATTATCTGTATCGCAAATTGAAACTGCACGTTATTATTATCTTCAGCATCAGTATGTGCACACCTATATATCAATGCCAACAATGTACACACAAACACCAGCAAATATTTTCAGGCACTCCATTCTTTAAGGGACCCCGTGATGTAGTCAGAAAATTGGAGGTTAGTGAGTCCTTTATAAATATTGACACGAAAGACCACCTATATTAAAGGAGCTTGTTTCGTGGAATAGTCAGGAGGAATCAGAAGCCACAATTGATGACCCTGTGATCGCGTAAAAACGCGATCACAGGGTCATCAATTTTTCTTGTATTTTGAAATATTCTGTCGACATAACCTTTCTCTTTTGCATCTCCTCCATTAGCATGAATCGTGAACGGAAAAAAATTAGTGTGTTAGAATCAGGAATAGTTCTATCAGGTAAACTAGTATCTGCAAACTTTTGCTCGTGTCTGTACACCAGCAATATGTCATCATCAATATGTACACAATTGTTTAAGTGCCTTTAGACCAAGTGATCAATAATGCAACCTATCAAGATAGAAATTACACATACACACACACACACACATAGTCCTGTTACATAAAATAATCACACTCATATTAATCAGTAGACGTCATTAGTTTAGAAAGAATGTATAAACTAAAAACGCACATAATTATACTCATACACTCATATATATATACCGTGCAGTACAAATGCCAATATATACACACACATGCAGTCACACACCATGTAGATTTTTACAAAAGTATATAATTTGATACATTTTTATTATCCCTGTCTGTATGAATAAGAAGAGCACTAGAGTTATACAATATGCCGTGATATTCAGTAAATAATCTGTAGTATATATTGTATGGCTGTCTTATAACACTAATCATATAGCTTTACTTCTCTTTAATGCTTCTATAATTCGCTGATCTTGATAACATAATGCATGTTTTGCCAGTTATCATAAGTATATTCAACAACAACAACAAGTATAGTACTAACATTAAAAAAATTTCTAGGGTGTGATTTGTCGTGTGCTGGAATCCCAAATACAAAATAATTCTGTCCTGTCTGTCTGCTTATATATACGTGACCAAATTATCCCCTGCTTAATGCGCTTTGTGTGAAGCGTTTCGTGTGCTTCGAATCGTTTAATGCGTTCCGACTAATTATGGCAAACACGCCGAGACACACACACACACACACACACACATGGGCTTGGAACTGATGCACACACACAGACACACACATGGGCTCGAAACTGACACGCACACACACACACACACACACATAGGAGCTTGGAACTGATGCACACACACACAGTCACACACACACACATTGGCTCGGAATACACACACACACACACACATGGGCTTGGAATACACTCACACCACACACACACACACACACACAGGGGCTCGAAACTGATACACACACACACACACACACACACACACAGGGGCTCGAAACTGATACACACACACACACACACACACACACAGGGGCTCAAACTGATACACATACACACAAACACACATACACACACACACACACAGGGGCTCCATGGTAGTGAGGCGTTTAATTGATTCGCTGCACAAATTTGAAGCAATTGGGCGAGTTGCTTCCTCCATCGCCGCTTCAAATAGAATGGAAATTTACTAATAAGGTAAATGCTCAGAACAAACCAATCGCTCCGACTCTCAGTATAGTAGCTGCCCAAACTGTATATACGTGATTATAATGCTTTGCTGTTGGCTAATTTATTCACTCATTTTCCAGCCCTTGGTTTGCTCTCTCTCTCTCTGTCTGTCTGTCTGTCTGTCTGTCTGTCTCTGTCTCTGTCTCTGTCTCTCTCTCTCTCTCTCTCTCTCTCTCTCTCTCTCTCTCGTCTCTCTCTCTCTCTCTCTCTCTCTCTCTCTCTCTCTCTCTCTCTCTCTCTCTCTCTCACTCTCTCTCTCTCTCTCTCTCTCTCTCTCTCCTCTCTCTCTCTCTCTCTCTCTCTCTCTCTCTCTCTCTCACCACACACACACACACCACACACACACACACACACACACATACCTCTGGAGAATCTCGCACCACACACACACACACACACACACACACACACACACGTAGAACCTACATGAAATATAATTATAACATCTTAGAAATGCCCACTTTGCCACATTACATATACACTCTATATTGAAATACTAAAACTTTTGGAGGGGGTAAAGGTTCATATTTCAGGAACTTCGATGGGAGAGAGGGAAAGAATGGGAAGGGAGGAATGGAAGTAAGAGGGAAATATAGGAGAGAAAGGGGGAGCCAGGGAAGATGCAATAGGTATGAGGTGTGTGGGAGATGGAGAAAAAAGGAGGATTATAGGATGCCAACGAAAATATAAAGTATAGGATGCAAAGGATAGATGAAATTAGGAGAGAGGAGAGAGAGGAGAGGAGGCTGAAGAGAAGGTTTAAACTAAGGGAGGGGAGGGGGAGAAGGGATTTTAAAGGAGGGTATATAGATGGAGAAGGGAGTACTGAGAGGAGATGAATGGGGGGTACAGATGGAGGGAGAGAGAGAGACAGACAGACAGACAGACAGACAGACAGACAGACAGACAGACAGACAGACAGACAGACAGACAGACAGACAGACAGACAGACAGACAGACAGAGAGAGAGAGAGAGAGAGGCACATTTAAATAATTGTATGCCGGTTAATTAGGACTGAGCGGCGCCTGCTAATGAACAAACAGCGGGTCCCGGGCGGCACACTGACGCACGGATTACCTTGGCACTCCACCCACATTATGATGAGGGTGCCAAGTTGGGGGGTGGGGGGGGGAAGGGGGGAATGGGAGGGTGTAAGGGGGAGGGGGGAGAGAAGAGGAGGGATTGGGAGGATGTTAGGGGGTGACAAAGGGGAGGGAATGAGAGGGTGTAAGTGGGGGGGGAGAGGAGGGTAGGGTGTAAGGGGGAGGGAATGGGAGGGTGTTAGGGGGGTGACAAAGGGGAACAGAGGAGAGGAGGGGATGGGAGGGTGTTAGGGGGTGACAAAGGGGACAGAGGAAGGGAGGGGATGGGAGGGTGTAAGTGGGATGGACGAGGGGGAACAGAGGAAGGGAGGGGATGGAAGGGTGTTAGGGGGTGACAAGGGGGACAGAGGAGAGGAGGGAAAGGGAGGGTGTAAGGGGAGGGACGAGGGGGAATAGAGGAAGGGAGGGGATGGGAGGGTGTAAGTGGGAGGGACGAGGGGAACAGAGGAGAGGAGGGAATGGGAGGGTGTAAGGGGGAGAAGAGAAGAATAGAGGAGGGTAATGAAGGAGGAGAAGAGAAGAACAGAGGAGGGTATAGTGAAGGAGAGAGTACCAGGGAAATGACATGAAAATATTGGAGGGGACTGTAAGGGAGAGAATGTCCAAGTATACTTACTGCATAAACTTATACGTGAAACTCTCAAATGTACAGTCACTCACTAAAGTCGAATAGAACTCTTGGTTGGTGGTGTTAGTGATGTTAGTGATGGTGAAATGTGGTGAGGATTAAGTGGTGATGGTGGTGAAGTGTGGTGAGGATTGAGTGGTGAAGTGTGGTGAGAGTGTTAATGGTGGTGAAGTGTGGGGAGGATTGAGTGCTGATGGTGGTGAAGTGTGGTGAGGATTAAGTGGTGATGGTGGTGAAGTGTGGTGAGGATTGAGTGCTAATGATGGTGAAGTGTGGTGAGGATTAAGTGGTGATGGTGGTGAAGTGTGGTGAGGATTGAGTGCTTACGGTGGTAAAGTGCGGTGAGGATTGAATTTTGGTGAAGTGTGGTGAGGATTAAGTGGTGACGATGGTGAAGTGTGGTGAGGATTAAGTGGTGATGATGGTGAAGGGTGGTGAGGATTGAGTGCTTATGGTTGTGAAGTGTGGTGAGGATTGAGTGCTGATGGTGGTGAAGTGTGGTCTGATGGTGGTGAAGTGTGGTGAGGATTGAGTGATGATGATGGTGAAGTGTGGTGAGGATTGAGTGGTGATGATGGTGAAGTGTGGTGAGAATTGAGTGCTTATGGTGGTGAAGTGTGGTGAGGATTAAAGTGGTGATGATGGTGAAGTGTGGTGAGGATTAAGTGGTGATGATGGTGAAGTGTGGTGAGGATTAAGTGGTGATGATGGTGAAATGTTGTGAGGATAGAGTGCTGATGGTGGTGAAGTGTGGTGAGGATTGAGTGTTGATAGTGGTGAAGTGTGGTGAGGATTAAGTGGTGATGGTGGTGAAGTGTGGTGAGGATTAAGTGGTGATGATGGTGAAGTGTGGTGAGAATTAAGTGGTGATGGTGGTGAAGTGTGTTGAGGATTAAGTGGTGATGATGGTGAAATGTGGTGAGGATAGAGTGCTGATGGTGGTGAGATGTAGTGAGGATTGAGTGGTGATGGTGTTGGTATAGTGAAGTACAGTGTTGTGTGATGCATCATGGAGATATTCACTCAGCTGGTGTGATGGATCAATACACGTAGCATCACTATTAGGAACATTTTATCCAAGCAATTACTTTACTTAATGACGAACGATGCTCTCTCTCTCTCTCTCTCTCTCTCTCTCTCTCTCTCTCCTCTCTCTCTCTCTCTCTCTCTTCCTATATAACCTTACACTTCCTCACCTTCACTCATGCATGTCTCTCTTCATTCACTCAAACTCCTCCATTTCTTTATTATGACTCATTTCATCTCATGCTCTCACTTCCTCATACTCCTTTCTTTCCCACAGACTCCAACCTTTCCATCCTCTCCTGATCTTCCCTGCCCCCCTTCCACTGTCACACACACACACACACACACACACACACACACACACACACACACACACACACACACACACACACACACACACACACACACACACACACACACACACACACACACACACACACACATGTACGTTGATATAAAAGTGTCTCAATGTTGCCCCAGACCTACTTCCTATGCATGCCTTATCATCAGAGGGCTGTAAGGAAATATATGAGTATGATATTAACCCTTGACTGAGACATCAAAATTCAATAGATTGCTTCTACCTTTTACTCGTTGATCTTACTGACTACTTGCACGCCTGAATTTCTACTTGCCTTCCTTTACGTCTTCTAACCTATACGTGCGTCCCTATCTTCCTGACTGCATGCCTCCCTACCTCTGTACCTGCCTATACTTGTACGCTTGCTTGCCTACTAGTCTGCCTCCCTGTATATCAAAATCTGCATGCCTACTTTTCTGACTCCTTACTTGTATATAAAATTAAATACCTATCTGCCTCGGTACATACAAGACTCCCTTCCTATACCCTTCTCTCTACTTACCTGCCTACCTCCCACCAAGTCTCCTACCTTTTACACACACATACACACACACACACACACACACACACACACACACACAGGTTTCCTCTCTCACTCTGTGCTTGCCTCTCACGTCCCACCTCCAGTACGCACGACGACACACGCCTGGCCTCTCATGTGTACACCCTGCTGCCTTATAGAGGTTTACATGAACACACACACAAACAAACCTTACATACACACACAAAAAACAAAACATACAGTGGCTGTCACACACACACACACACGAAACAAATACATCAGACACAAAGTTTTACACCTTCTTTCGTTCACACACACACACACACACACACACACACACACATATACAATGGCTGTCACACATACACACGCACACACGAAGCTTATTCCTCAAACACACCTTCAGACGTTTACGCAATTCGTATTACTAACACAGCCCTCTCTCTCTCTCTCTCTCTCTCTCTCTCTCTCTCTCTCTCTCTCTCTCTCTCACAGATAGAAAACACTTTTCTGTAAACGCACACACTTACACGTCCCGTACATAAAAGTTTGGAGCCACACTCACAACAGGCACACAGTGTTAACAAATCTCACACCAACTCACTGCAAGCAACACACTCAACTTCCCTCGTAAACACACACACACACACACACACACACACACACACACACACACACACACACACACACAAAGTTTTACACCTTCATTCATCCATTCATTCACACATACATATCATATTTACACACACACACACACACACACACACACACACACACACACACACACACACACACAGTTGCACCTTCATTCACACACACACACACACACACACACACACACACACACACACACACACACACACACACACACACACACACACACAGAGTTTTACACCTTCATTCACACACACACACACACACACATACACACAAATATATATTTATTTAACAAATACAGTAAGTATTTTTTTATTTGTGTCGTCGTCCGTAGAAAAATTTAATATATCAAACGGAATAGAAGGTAAACACTGACTATGAAAGCTGAAACTCTTTTTTTTCTCAATGTAATCTTAAGGGGAAATCTTATGTTGGTGAATTGGAGATCTAAACTGAATCATCCAAATTATGTCATGAAACAACAAATGCCCTATTAAATAATATTGAGGTGATTGGTTTCCTGACATTGAATATATTATAGAGTCAAGCACTGTAAATTTATTATATCATTATATCTTGGTTTTAACTTTAATTGATTGAGGCTTGTCACTGTAGGAGTCTGTCATCTGGACTATTCCTATAAGGGGGTGCGGAAGTAGGGGACAGGCTTGAGGGGGGGTAACTGGGGGGGTGCGGGAATAGGGGGACAGGCTTGGGGTGGGTAGAAAGCCTGTAATCTATTCCCATACCCCCCTAACCCCCCCCCCAAGCCTGTCCCCCTACTCCCGCACACCCCAAAAAACCCGCACCCCCCTAAACCCCCCCAAGCCTGTCCCCCTATTCCCGCACCCCCTTAATATTATATGCATAGATTGAGTCGACTTAGTATACCATATATATTATTATTATTTTATTGTATTCCAAGTTAAGCATCATGGGACTGAATCATAATATAACACAGAAATTATTATAGACTCTATAATTATGTTCATCAACCCATGTAGCTCGCTCGAGTGTTATTCAAATTAGGTCTCTCTCTCTCTCTCTCTCTCTCTCTCTCTCTCTCTCTCTCTCTCGTTGAATTGTCTTTACATGTCAATATTATCTCTCTCTCTCTCTCTCTCTCTCTCTCTCTCTCTCTCTCTCTCTCTCGTTGAATTGTCTTTACTACATGTCAATATTATTTCTCTCTCTCTCTCTCTCTCTCTCTCTCTCTCTCTCTCTCTCTCTCTCTCTCTCTCTCTCTCTCTCTCTCTCTCTCTCTCGTTGAATTGTCTTTACTACATGTCCATATATTATTATTTCTTCGTTTGTCTTTAATATCCCTGCCGTTTATAATGTCTTTCCCAGCCATTTTGTTCTCTCTTTGCCTGTTGTCTTTATCCTCTTATCTATTTCCTATTCCTCCCTCTCTTTATTATCCCCATGTCTTGTTCTTCCTCTCTTCGGAACCATGAACAAATTTTTATCCTGTTCCTTTTCATTGTTTGTTTTTTTTTTTTGTCTCTTCCTTAATTCTACTTTTTCTTTGTATATTATTTTCGTCTGTGTATCTTTCTATTCCCACTTCTGTGTTCACCCCTTTTCCTGTCTTTCTTCCTCCCCTAGCTCTGTCCTCTCATTTTTCTCTCTTCCCTTCGCCATCTCTCTCTTTTTAATTTACATCTTCTGTGGTATTTTATATAAAGTTTTCCATGTGTATATTCTCTCTTCTCCCTCTCTCAGAAATCCTGGTTTATCTTTATTTCTTCTTTCCTATCTTTAATTCCCCTTTCTCCCTTGCAGGTCTTTGTTTTCCCTCTTTAATTATAAGCTTAAGGGGAAAATTTTGTGTTGGTAAATCTGGAGCAACTGAATCCTCCAAACTATTTCATGCAAGCAACAGAACACCATTATAATTTTGCTCTTCTGGTCCTGTTTCCCAGCATATATTTTTATATTTTGGAGGAATCAAGGCACTCCAATGTACGTACAGTCACGAGCATAAGTTTCTTTACCCCCCTGGCGAGAGTGAAGTCGAAGTCGTGGTTGGATATGGACTAGACGAACATAAAATGAGCCAGTTCATAATGCTCGGATAATGCTTCATGTCTTTAGAGGTGTTCACTTAAAAAAAAGAAAAATGAATTACCACCTTAACTTATTTCCACATATCTCTTCCCCTGTATTTCCATCGTTCCAACCCATACATCCTTATACTATATATCCCTTATACTCTCTTATTCTGTCTCCTGTACCTCCTATCCCTAATTGTTCGACTCCCCACCCCCGTTTTTTTATACCCCCCTCTCTCGGTCCACCAACCCCCTCACTTCTGTTTCCACCTTCCACCCCTCTTTCTTCTATCTCCCGCCCCCACCTCTCTTTTCTATCTCCCGCCCCCCACCCATCTCTTCTACCTCCCACCCCCACCCATCTCTTCTACCTCCCACCCCCCACCCCCCTTCTCTTCTATCTCTCACCCCCCCCCCCTCTCTCTTCTATCTCACGCCCCCCACCCCCCTCTCTTCTGTCTCCCGCCCCCCACTCACCCTCTCTTCTGTCTGCCGCCCCCCACCCCCACCTCTCTCTTCTATCTCCCGCCCCCCACCCCCACCCACCCTCTCTTCTGTTTCCCGCCCCCCACCCCCCCTCTCTTCTATCTCCCGCCCCCCACCCCCACCCCACTCCCCTCTCTCTTCTGTCTGCCGCCCCCCTTCCAACGCTCAATCATCCCTTTCCTTTTCCCTGGCCTGGAACGGATTTTTATTTGGATAGCAGGGGGCCATATTTCTGTCTGAGCCAAGGCAGGCGAGGGACAGCCATGACGCCAGCTCCATCATTGATCCCACCAGAGAGAGAGAGAGAGAGAGAGAGAGGTGGGTGGTGGGGTTGGTGGATGGACGGACAGGGAGGGGTACGAGGAAGTTAGGGGAAAAAATATAGGCGGCGGAACTGTTTTTTTATCCCTTTTCCGATTCACACGGCCACAAATTCGGTGTTTTCGTGTCACTTTGAGAATGGTCGTCGGAGGGAAATCGCACTCCATAAAAAAAAAAAAAGGAAAAAAAAAAAATCGGGCGGATGATGAAAATAGAAATTAGGCAGGGTTGGAGTAATGAGATTTAGTCAAACTTCCTCCTCTAATGAACAGGCTCCACCCTAAAACAATGTCCGTTTCGGGGCCGGAGAAAAAGGGGGCGGTGCCGTGCGTAATGAATGCGTAACACCTCCCACCTCCTTCAGGACAACCAATAAGGCTTGAGACAGACTCCTCCCCATCCGTGACGTCACAGGTCTGACACGGGTCTCTGCGTGCGCATCCGGACACGGTATCGTCTCGGGGCCCCCACAAGTTTGTTCCGCGAGTCGTTTAAGGCGGAGGTTTATTGCGAGTGCGTTTAAAGTGTCCCAACAAGAAGGAGAGTGCCAAAGGGGGGTTGGTTGGTTGGTTGGTTGGTTGTTGGGAGTGATTAGAGAGGGAGAGAGAGAGAGAGAGAGAGAGGGAGCATTAAGGGAGAGAAGCTAGTGTGTCTCTGCCGCCTCACATGATTGGATCACCAGCATCTAAGTGTCACAGCCCACCACCACCACCACCACCAGCCTTGGACGATACCAGTGCCGCTGCTACAGGCATGAAGGTGAGATAGATAAGATGACTATCACTCACTCTATGTCCCTCCTGCCCTGCCCTGCCCTGCCATGTCCTGCTCATTATCACCTGTCATTCCCTCCTCCCCCCCAAACACAGACACTCACATACACACACACACACACACCCAGGACCGCCCTCACCTCACACACCCTCCTCCTCCTCCTACTCTAGAATTTATGGCGTGAGGACACTTAGCGGGTGATTATGACACCTGAGTCTATTGTTTACTGGATGCCTTATCTGACACCAGGAATCTCGGAATGTTATATGGACACAACTAGGCTACCCCCCCCCCCCCACCACCCCTACCCTTCCCTCTACTTCCCCTTGTCCTTCCCTAGTGCCTCATTAAAACTCACTCGTTGGTCTCATCACAACATGCACCTTATGACCTCCAACATTATCTGATACATCCACGTCCACCACTATTGTATAAATATTTTTTTTATACAGTCTACCTTCTAATACCCTTATTTGAATTTTATATTTCGACACCCTTTTTGTTTTCCGTTCAATATCCATAGCACCTCAATATTCCCCTTGAATATATTGGCTCATCAAATTTTTCTTTGCTTCTCCAACACCAGCGTTTTTCCCTCAAACTCCCCCGAGTGTGATTGCCTCAATACTGCTGTGCCCGGATCAGTATATAGTGCGGCAGAAAGGAGGCAAGCAACACCTTCAAGCTCCACTATCCCTATCAAGTGCGACACACGTGGTGCATAGAATAGTGACAACGCCTTGTAGCTTCATTCATGTAAACAAAGGATTGATGCCTGTATGGGCCCTTTATATAAATCTATATCGTACTGGACCACAAACATCAGTCCCTCTGCCACTTCTCCAATATCCCCCAATTACTCTATACCTTTTCACCTCATTGCTCATTCAATATTTCCGTGTACAGGTCCGCCAATTCACTATAAATTCTGCCTCTCCACCATACAGTAATTCAAACACATGTAGCCTTGCTCCTCCAGTTACCCCATACCTACCTACCCTTCCTTATCTCTTCATTTCCCCTTCTAAACATCCCCGTGATGAAAGTGTCAGTGGTGTTGAGAAATATATGCGAGTATATACTGGCGGGTATATTATTAAAAACATAACGTAACTTCGATTCGCCATAAAAACGTATAAACATTTTATTTTTATCGTGAATTAGAACATCGGATACTTACTGTACTTCATCGTATAGGAAACATCAGTATATATTTCAGTGATTAAATTGACGGCAATATTTTAACACTTACATAAACATTCTCCTGACACTGACGGGATCAACGGTTTAGATGTCTGGGATAAGTAAACCCTTTTCTGTGTTTCTCAGTTATTAAGCCCTTGTCGGTTACAATTTTTGGCCCCCATCTATTATTTATTTTAGCTACCAGTATATACACTATTTGCTTCAGATAAAGGAAGTTTATCTTATTACTGAGAGTTAGCAACGTCTGCCTAATTATTTTTTTTTTCACTTACAGTTTGGTTCACATGACGTTGAAGTTAGTTTTGTGTGAGTTAATATTTAGATAACGGAAGACGATATTTTCAAACTATATAAGACTGTGAGAAGTTTCATTTCCCTCGTGCACTGTTCTGTATTGCACTGTTTTATTTTGGCTAATGTTAGTCAATATTATAAACTTGTCAGAAACCGATGACCATAAAATAGATTATCATGATGATTCCTCTCAGTCTAATGACAAACTTATGATTCATATTGTGTATCATGAGACGATATTATTCTGGAGAGGAAAACCCTTAATCATGGAGGTTTATTATGACATTGTGATGAAGGGAGACAATGAACAGTTATTATTTGACAGTGGATTTCATTTGATAAAAGCAATTTAAATATAGTTATCGAAATATCTGTGTCTACCAATTATTATCAGTAATTCATGGAGAACCTCAAGAACATAATTATATAAGCTATTTAAAAAGGATAACACCGATATAATATTTGAATGAGAACAAGGTAAATATTCCCTTGGTATATTGCTTTTCTTAACATCCAGATATATTCCTAACTTAGAATCATATTTAACAGGAAAGATTGTTTTTGTAAATCTCTTGGAAATAAATAACTGTCCATATTAACTAATTCAGTAGTGCATTCCCATATGTAATAATGTCCCTTCTACCTTCAGTAATTTTTTTGCTAAATTATTTGTGTCTGTTAATGCATAAATAAATTTATTCGTGGATATTTCTGAAGAGTTGAAGGGTTAATTTTATAAACATTCTGAAACTGCAAGAAAGATATGATATGGTTAGTTAATATTACATGGAAAAAAATATTGTGCACTTAAGTTTGGTGTGTATTATGAGGTACCGTCAGCAAAAAAAAAATGTTGGTCCCCTCCCCCCTTACATTGATATTAAGTAAAATTATCCTTAAAGGGGTTCCAATATTTTTTTTTTACCGACTGTACAAATATACACGTTAATGCTACTGTATATATGAACCGTATACCAAAACCGTATAGTATTTTCAAGGCATAACAACAGTGTTTAATAAGATACAAATGAAGTACTTTACACGTCTACAACTGTTCCTAATCCCTTCATCCTTTACATGCGCCAGAAAAGGGTTGAATAGTATTGAGGGTAATTATTTTTCCCACATGTCCTCGTAATCCCACACATACGGTACAGGTAATGGACAGTAATTCCTCGTTATGTCCTCATCGTAACACCCATTCTCACTCCTATTAACTTTATGTGTGTAGGCTACTGTTACGGACCACACACACACACACACACACACACACACACACACACACACACACACACACACACACACACACACACACACACACACACACACACACACACACACACACACACACACACACACACACACACACACACACACACACACACACACACACACACACACACACACACACACACACACACACACACACACACACACACACTTTCTTCTCTTTATAAAAATGTCAAGTAAAGTAAAAGGCAGACAAGAGCTTTATTTATATAGTCACGTGGTATAATTTCTGTCCATCCAGGAAGGAAACATTGAGATAGCTAAAGTCATGCATGCAGCTCTCCTTTCAGTACAATGGTTCACTTAAGCTGAGTGTTTACTTACCAAAAGAGCAGAGGCGTGGTCCACTACAGAATTCTGACTTCAGTAGCTGCATAAACAACACCATGAACCATATTATAGTACTAAAACAGACACCTTGACTGAACGCATCAAGTTGACCTGCTTTTATATCATTTATCCTGTCTAACGCTGATCATAAAAGGTGTAAAACTGATAATAACATTTATATATTAACTTCTCGAGAATTTTGTGATAATTACACTCCACTTTTTAATATTCTCAGACAAGTAGTAGTATATAGAATTCGGATAATTTTGAATGGTTTCCACTGCCTTACGGAACCATGTCTAACCCGAAAACCACTGATAAGATACATTTTACATTTTCTCTAACCAACACCAGACAGACAGTTCACTTTAGAAGTCCATAGGATGTGAACCTATACACATCATGCGTCATCCACATACATACAGAGTTCTTATATGTAGACATTTACTTTTAGTGTATAATATTATCCTCCCGTTGCCTGACAATAGTTGTATCCCAGAGCAGCTGGATGGAGCGGGTATATGGCGGTGCATGCATGGTGTTGTGGTGTCACATTCGGTTCAACCCTTTCAGTAGCTGTCCCTCAGTTCCCCACGACACCACCACCACCCTTTACACCCTGTTTCCTCTCCCTATGACCCTTTACACCCTCTCACCTCTCCCCACCACCCTTTACACCCTCTCACCTCTCCCCACGACCCTTTACACCCTCTCACCTCTCCCCACGACCCTTTACATCCTCTTCCTTCTCCCCACGCATCTCTCTCTCCACCAAGAGCTACGGTACTCTGTTCTATACTCTTTCTCTCCTCGCGTCCTTCTTTCTACTCCTCCTCCTCACGGCTCTATACTCTCTACTCATTTTTTCCCTTCTCTCCATGTTTATATCGTCTTTTCTCACGACGCTCTCACCCGTCATCCTCCTCCCCATGGCTATCTTTTCCCCTCCCCAGGCCTCTCCTTCTCCCTACATCCCTTTCTCCCCATTTTACTCCCTTCTACCCTTTGCTACACACCCCATATATATATTTTTTCACGCCTCCCCACAAGCTTAATCCTTCTCCACATCAAACCTCTCACACTCATAACACTTTGTCACTTGGCTGTTTTTGAGTAACTTAGATCAAATAGCACTGATTAATTGTACTTAAAGTTTTGATCATTTAATGGCCCTAAATACTTTCAAATTTGTCATGCAGAATAATGACATAGCTATAGTGTATATATGAACTGTTCCCCACAGACACAGGCGACCGTTCAACAAGTAGCCTATTTATTAATTCCAAAACAACTAGATGGCATGCGTAAAAAGACAGGATCTCGTATATATAAAATATGATAAGACTAAATTCTGAGTGTCAATCAAGACTGAAATGTTACATTGCTATATTTTATCTGTGGCATCAAGTATGAACATTTTCACTGGTACGTACAGTCGGCTTCAGGAATTCGTACACATAGCTTTGGTTAAAAAGTGTCTATTCTGCACATGCTGTAAGGATAATTCTGCTTACTGATTCAAATATAAGCCAAATAACATTACTAGGAAATTTCGGTGTTAGGAAAGTAATGTACTCAATTTTCTAGTTGTTACGAACCCTTGATGTCACAGTGGTGTATACGAATTTCTGAGGCCGACTGTACGTGCATGATATATTAGGCTGAAAACTTAAATATCTGTGGCCCAATGTGTTTAATTAAGTAAAATATTTTGGTCAGTGTTCAACAAATGAAAAATGTCCTACTCGGGAGCCATTATTTTTATACATAACACTAGCCATCGTTGAAAATTTTGGACTTTCGTATTAGTTTATTGTCGATTTCTAAACAACCAGAAAAGTGATGGACTGAAATATACAGTGAATTGCACCAGAATTCTATCATGATTTTGGTGACCGAACTGTGTAGCGGACCTTGTTATTTATTGACCTGTATGTGTGTATGTGTGTGGAGACTCTGAAACGACTGGTGATTATGAAGAGTGAAATGCTTGCTTGGTTGGTTGGTTTTGGAAATGGGAACACAGAAATAGAACCTCCCGACAACTCGACCCATCATACACAGTTGTAGTTATGTGTGTGTGTGTGTGTGTGTGTGTGTGTGTGTCCCCTTATACACAGTTGTAGTTATATGTATGGTGTGTGTGTGTCTGTGTGTGTGTGTCCTTATTACACAGTTGTAGTTATTATATATATGGTGTGTGTGGGTGTGTGTGTGTGTGTGTGTGTGTGTGTGTGTCCCCTTATACACAGTTGTAGTTATATGTATGGTGTGTGTGTGTGTGTGTGTGTGTGTGTGTGTGTGTGAGTGTGTGTGTGTGTGTCCTTATACCCTGGAGCATCATGCATGGGTATTGATTTTGCACGACTGAACGGTGTTGATGAGCAATTGTTATTTGGGGGTGAAAAATGCCCTGTGTGATGGCATCGTAAATGTCACTGTGTATTAATATGTAGGCCTATACATTATGATAATCAGCCTTATAGAAAACCTACATCGATGCGTCTACTGTTATGCTAAATGCTGATTGATATGAACCGTACTAAATACACACATGTAAGCCTATAGTCTGATAGTAAAAAGCCTACGGTAGAGTTTGTTTGGTATTTTATGAAGCCTGTCATTCCTCTTCAAGTTTCATATATAAGTTATAATATATATTGTTCAAACATCACATTACTTAATTGTTATAACAGGTGACTTCTGCCTGACGAACAAATTTTTATAATAGAAAAAATACTACAAGAAAAGTTACGGACGAGAATATGGCAAGCCTTACCTTACTTTTAATATCATGCACATCGCCTATGTAATGATTCTCAAAATTATTGTAGTGTTATTACTGGGCGTTAATTGTATTATTGTTTATTACTGTACTAAAAAATCTTGTTCTTTTCCTGTTGTAGGGTATGTATTATTATAGTTATTATGGCTTTATTCGGTTTAATTAATATTCATTCTTATGTTAATTTATGTATTTTTCCATCTGTTTCCTGGTGTGTGTGCGTATGTCATCGAGGCGTGAGGACCACACAATTAATTAATATAGTTGTGTTTATTACCCAAAATTTATCTCGAGGGGCAGAGGTCGGCTTTGCACTAAAATTAATCTTTATCGCTGTATGTATGTTACTGTATATATATGACTCTAGAACAATACAGTAATTTATGGCATTAACTATATCACTAAGGCGTGTTGCTTTTCGTTGCTGTAGGTTGTATTCTGTTGTTTTCCATTATTTCATTGATTTTTACCGATTATTGATATTTTCCGCTAATTTCCGTTCTTTATTCCCGTCCCTTAATTCCCTTCCCCATCTTTCACCGTAGATTTCATAATATTATTTTCCTTTCCATTATTATTATTTATTGTTTGTATGTCTGTGTGATGAATTTAATAACTTTCCAATATTTTGCCTCCAGTTAGTATATAATATCTATTGTTTAAAAGTGTTTTAGTATTTCAGAAGCTGATTATATTGTTGATATGAATACTGTATTGTCATCTATGCTTCTTATTCATCAATACACAATTTTTTTATATATATGTTTTTATTTCTATGTACATATTTTATTATTATTATTATTTTTTTTTTTTTTTTTTTTTTTTTTCTACAACGAACTCTGTTAAAAAAATTCGCTGGCATACGGTATACTGGGGAAAGAATAGCCTAAGGCTCATTTAATATAAAAAAAAAAGAAAAAAAGAAAAAAAATTCCTACCTATCCGGATATAATGACCGATAATCAACGAGGCGATAATTTTTTTGGTTAATGAGGGAACTAATCAGTAATCGAGTTTCCAGGTGTGATTCGTTTTCAAATAAATGTGACGCTAATCAGAATTATTATTATGATATGGTTTGCGTATGGAAAATGATGCTGTGTAAATGACTATAGGCGTAAATACAAAAACAAAAAAATTATATATATTGATTTTGTATTCTTGATCGGCGAATTTTTTTTCCGGAATATAAAGTTTTAGATCGTAGGACTTTATAATAACATACATACATATATACATACTGTTCTTATGAGTTATGTATTTTACTGTACTGTACTGATTATTATTATTACTATTAATATTATTTTTATTTTTATTATTATTATTGTTATTATTATTATTATTATTATTATTTTTATTATATTTTTATTTTTTTATTTAGACCTCTGTATTTCTTCGTTCCAGTAATATGTATCCGTTTGATGCTAACAGAGAAAATAATCCAATTATAGTTTTCATTGTTTTTAGATTAATTATTATTTTAATGGTACTTTCTTATATTATATTCAGATTAATTATTATTTTAATGGTACTACTTTCTTGTAATATATTCAGTACTCTAGTGCTTCATAAGGTGTATTACAAATATTGCTGTGATGTTTGAATGTTATTATTATTTTTTATTACATGGAAACCTTTCGAAAATCAGAATCAGAGAACAGTGCATAATCGTATAACTTCCAAGTGTCTAAGATTTTGATCCTCTCTCCATCAGAATAAATAAACGGAAAAGAGTTAACCATCACTCTTACATATTTTATAGATAATATATTTTTATGTGCTTCAAAGTCATAACGAAAGGTCTGCTAATAATTATGTTCCTCCTTATCCATCCATCAATACTTTGTGGCCTGAAATGTAGACTGAAGAGGATAGTAGGAAATGCTTTTAATAGACTGTAGTGCCTCGATTCCTCCAAAGTATGCCAGGAAACAGACCCATATGAAGAAAAATAATGGTATCCTGTTGCTTATAATAATTTGGAGGAATCATTTGCTCCAGATTTACTACCCAAAACAATGTGCTATAATTATACCCCTTTAAAGTACATGTATATAAAATAACGCTCATGTTTTTGGTCTATCTATTATCTATTATTTATCTAGGCTTACCAATATACCCGTGTCCTACATATTGATTGGATCTCATAGGACTATTTATTAAACACTCGGACATTAAGGGGGTAATTATTCACTTTTGTTACTTTGGAGTGCCTTGATTCCTCCACAGTATGTCAGGAAAACAGGACCAGCAGATGAACAAAAATAATGGTGTTCTGTTGCTTGGAATAGTTTGGAGGAATTATTTACTCTAGATTTACCAACACTTGTACTTCCCCCTTAAGTCACTGAAGATTGAGACACCTGTATAATAAACCTAGCACTGAAATTGACAACCCAAAACCATACATTTCAAATACAGAGAAAGATTATTTTTAACTACAGTACGGTACCGGGGAGTTCATTAAATCAGTGAAGCCTAAAATATGTTGAAAGGCAAGATGTAAACCAACCAAGCTGAAAATGTTAGATATAAAGTATATTATTGCAGATTTATAATTAATACATGCATGTTCACCTTGTCCTTAAAATAATCCAAGCGACAGGTGTTACCCTTACCGTGGGATGTTTAGTAGGAATCGGAAAAGTAATCAAAAGCACATACAGTACATCCTACCCATAATAATATGTATAAATTATTGGCCTATGTCAGGACTTATGTTATCATAGGTGGTTCCTTATGTTTATACGAGTAGCTATATATACGTTCACGTGATAGAATTGTACGATACATTATGAAGAATTTAATGTGTCTTCTCTATAAATTATGATGTTGCAAAAATATAGTCGGTGTCCCTTCCTGTCCTTCCGTAAACTTGATATATATTATAATGGCATGAGTTGTTGTTGTTGTTGTTGTGGAGGTAATACAATAATAGTGTGTCATGCAGTATACAACTTACACCTCGTATGTTTCAGAAGTTGGGCAGGACGAAGGCTCCCGTGGTTAAAGTAAGTGCTCACAGTGGTGCCTCTAATATTTTCTCTCTCTCTCTCTCTCTCTCTCTCTCTCTCTCTCTCTCTCTCTCTCTCTCTCTCATATTAGATTAATGTTCGAAATGAATATATATGAATGTTTATTATAATGGATAAATACACCTATAACACTTGTACAATAATAAGAAGGTTAGTAGAAAAGAAGTGTGTTTACGTGTGTGTGTATGTGTGTAGTTCATGTGTTTACGTGTGTGTAGTTCATGTGTTTCTTGAGTGTTGCATATTAGCCAGTGAGAGTGGGGCTACACGTGTGTCACAGTTGTGTTGTGTTTAGACAGGTGGGATGCATTTACTTCATCCAGGTGGAGGGAGGGAGGGAGGATAGGTTTGATGAGGGTGGGATGGGAAGTGTGAGCTGGGAGATGAGGGAAATGTGAAGAATCAGATGAATGTGTATGTATAGGAAATGAGGGAGGAAGGAAGGGAAGTGTAATGGAAATGAGAGAGAGGACAAGGGAAGTGAGAAAGTGTTTATGTATAGGAGATGAGGGAGGGAGGGAAGTGTAACAGAAATGAGAGAGGGGACAAGGGCAGTGGATGTGAGAGATGGTGGAAGGGTGTAGAGTATGAGGAACTTATAGAAAATTACTTAATACTGTATTTAAACGAGTATGGGATCTATTTTATAATAATGTTTAAGGGGCTACGTACTCCCACAACATTATCTATCTTCTTAAGAACCCTATGATTGTGTATGAAAATTGGAGGCTTTTTGATTCCTCCTGACCATGCCAAGAAACAAGCTCTTTCTATATAGGTGGTGTTTCGTGGCAATATTTGAAGGACTCATTTGTCTCCAATTTTCTAACTACATCACAGGGTCCCTTAATAAACAGGTCGTATGAATTTTGTCTCCCCGATTATTGTGCTATTGATTTTTATTTTTATTATTATTTTTTTTTTTTCAGTTTTATGTCTCTCTCTTTTTTTATATTTTTCCTTCCTCCAAACATATTGTGTATAAACATTACTTGATTTCGAGTAGTGATTTTTGTCTATTTTTTTCAAGAAACATAACAGAGAGGGTACCTTAGTCTCGCTCTTACCTTATCCATAAAAAAAGGAATATCAGTCAGACTCCAGTACAGTAGCTTCTTTAGAGATGTGATGTGAATAATGACAGTATATCGTTTGTATACAATTAATCCTGTATATTGACGACATACTGATGCACACTTACTTACCTCTGTGATACATGATATAGAAAACCCTGGCCACTACTCCATAATATATTTGTGTGTCCAGCCGGCCATATGAACAGCAGGGGCAAGAAAATGTCCATGAAAATTATTAGGCCTCTGCCGCCGTTGGGCTTAAATAGTTATAACTTACCCATAATAATTTCTCCATCGTTTATATCCTTCATAAAGGTGGAGGTTCCTGGGTATAGATGTGTTGGTGGGGTTCTTTGGTGGTGTGTGGTGGAGAGTGCCTATGGTGTTTGGTGTCCTGCATGTATGTATGGTGGTGATTTATGGAGTTTGGTGTGTGCATGGTGGAGGCCTCTGGTGGTGGGATATTATTTTGTCTGTGGTGGTTGGATCAGGAAGTATGGTGTGTGGTGATGTGAGTGGTTGTGGTGTGTGCTGTTAGTGGTGGTTTGTGGTGGAGTAGTGGAGTCGTGTATAGTGATGGTCGTATGTGGTGGAACAGAGTGGTTATGTAGTGGATGGTGTGCAAGAAGCGATATGCGGTGGATATGCGTGTAGTATGTGTGGTGTGTGGCTGTTAGAATATGAGTGTGTAATGTGGTGTGTGAATGGTATAATAGAGTGTGTATATTGGGTGTGGTATGTGCCCAGCGGAGTATGTGTATGTATAATCCATGTGTATGTGGTGTGTGGTTGGTGTAGTAAGAGTGCCATTGGTGGTGTGGTGCGTTTGACGAGTGCCAGTGGTGGAGTGGAATGTTTGACGAGTGCCAGTAATGTGGTGTGGTGTGTGGTGTGTGGTTGGTGTAGTAAGAGTGCTAGTGGTGGTGTGGAATATGTGACGAGTGCCAGTGATGTGGTGTGTAGTGTGGTGTAGTAAGAGTGCCAGTGGTGGTGTGGAATATGTGACGAGTGCCAGTGGTGGTGGTGGCAGTGGTGAGTGTCGGTGATGGTGGACAGTTTGTGGCACTATTACTCGTACTTAATTGGAGGTTCGATGATGGTATTGATTGTATGTCGGGCACGTCCACTGAACCTCTCTCCTTTGTATGTACGCCTCACTCATTCACTCACTCAACTATATTCATTCAGTTATTTATTCATTCGTGCCTCACTTCATTCTCTCTTACTCACCTCTAATAATTCTTTCCATAACTCACTCACCAGTTATTATATCAATTCGTACTTGTACTCACTCATTCACCTATATATACTCATTCAGTTATTCATTCATTCATTCATGCAATAGCTCACTTACCCCTGAGTGCACCATGAGAAATTTTAAACCAAATCGACGAAAACCATAAGCAGTGTACAGTATAACCTGTAAACTTAGTAAATAACACATATTATACTATTAATTCATTCTAAGTGGTGTGACTGTATACTCCATAGACAAATTATGTGCACACTCCACAAGGCCTATAAACAATTGGAGTATGACATTACCCCGCTTCTGTCTCTTGTTGTAACTTTGTTGTAGCAAATTGTATCACATTCATCGTAAGTAATTAGGCTATACACTTTAAGTACCGTATCGTACTGAGTTGTGACAAGTGAAGAATTACTGTTGTGTTTGTGATGAAGGAGACAGCTGTTAATGAAAATGGGTACCGGTACCATCTATATTGTATTACGCCAGAGTTTTTGTGGAAATAATATTTCCCTTAGTTTTTATCTTTTATTTACGGTATATAAAATTGGAGAGATATGTACAATGAGTATACTGTGTGAGTACACAAACACACACACTAATTCGTGCTGTAATTGCGTCCATTGAACGCGTCTCATCTGTTTTATTTTGGGCTTGTGTAGGATTTCATGCCCTGTTAATGGTTAAAAGGCATCTCTCTCTCTCTCTCTCTCTCTCTCTCTCTCTCTCTCTCTCTCTCTCATTTTAATGACATGGATATACTATATATTATATAAAGAGAGAGAGAGAGAGAGAAACTCCTCTCCTCTGATATAGCTTACTATCAAGTGTGTGTATGTGTGTGTGTGTGTGTGTGATGATACGCCTGTGTTTATGTGTCTGGAGCCTCGTAGTTTATATATAATATGTGTCTGCTGGATCGTCCCAAGACGTGACCTCATGATTATCCCGTCATGTAAAGTTGTAGGTAATATTTTTCTTCTATGGGTGACTTATTCGGAATTATAATGATATATCAATAATAGTAATAATAATGATAATATTTGTTTTTCTTCTTCTTCTTCTTCTTCTTCTTCTTCTTCTTCTTCTTATTATTATTATTATTATTATTATTATTATTATTATTATTATTATTATTATTATTATTATTATTATTATTATTATTATTATCATTATTATTATTATTATTATTATTATTATTATTATTATTATTATTATTATCACGGTTGTAAATTCATGGTCAAACCCCAAAATTTTATATATGCCGAAAATGACCAAAACGACAATCCAGAAGTGTCCCAGAATACTGCCGAATGTGTCACACGAGTATAATGTATAGTGACTTAAAATACACCTGTAAATTCTCAATGATAATACGACCGAATGTATCTATCATAGAATATCCCTGAAGCATGACTCAGAAGTGGCCGGAATAGTCATAGAAAGAAGGCGATTATGACTTAATTAAGGGTAGATTATTTTGTTAGTGAATTAGAAAGTATCTATTTCCTCCAAACTGTGCCACAAAACAGATCCCCCATTATATATTACCATTGAAGGCGTCTGTTTTCTCCATGGCATAATTAGGAGAATTCAGTAGCCTTCCAATTTACCAACAAGAGAATCTCCCTTTAACGTCTTCATACTATGTCACAAAACAAAACCCTTATTAATAACACTGAGGCAATGTGTTTCCTGGCATATATAGTTTGGAGGAATCAAGGCGTTGTAATGTACACTCGTAATCCAAAATATGTATCCAGGTTTTGTTGAAGTTTCGAATCATTTGACATGCTGGTGAACCAATTACAACGCTTATCCTGTATCACATTTGCTTGAACTTGCTTAATTAATACTCGATCAGGCTATTCGAAGCAAGGCTGGATACATATTTTGGATTGCGAGTGTACCAAAAGTATATATTATCCCCTTAAAATACCGATGAAAAATAAAAGTGTCTAACCGTTCGTAAAGACAAGTGCAGAGAAGAGCTGTGAGGGAAGGAAAGGGATTCTCAGAACACTCGTATTTAAGCCATATATTAACTGTCAGTCACACAGCCATTCACTCAGTGGGACATGAACCAATATTTGATACCATAACAACCTATTTACTAAGTCAGGTTGGACGGAGTGTATGTGTGTGTGTGTGTGTGTGTGTGTGTTTCAAATAGGAAAGTTTGGTAGAGAGAGAGAGAGAGAGAGAGAGAGAGAGAGAGAGAGAGAGAGAGAGAGAGAGAGCGAGAGCATAAATGTTTTTCTACATGGTTTTGGTTTTAGAAAGTGATTAATTAAATGCAGGGTGTCAAAACGTATTTATTGAAGTTAATAATATTCTTTTGATGTATATTTGTATTCCGAGCTATAGTGTCTTGTCTGCATGTATGTATGTATGCGTATATGTATGTATCAATGTCAATATTCTGAGTGTGTATGTTTGCTATTTAACTCTTTTTCTATATGTATTTTCCATATGGCTACAAATTTTCACAACTATTAAGGGGGAAATTTTGTGTTGGTAATTCTGGAGCAACTGAATCCTCCAAACTATTCCAAGCAACAGAACAGACCACCATTATTTTTGCTCTTCTGGTCCTGTTTCCTAGCTAACTTTGGAGGAATCAAGGCACTCCAATGTACCAAAAAAGAATTACCACCTTAAGGGACCCCGTGATATAGTCAGAAAAAAATTGGAGGTTAATGAGTCCTTCAGACATTGCCACGAAACACCACCACCCGTATTGAAGATGTTTGTTTCGTGGCATAGTCGGGAGGAATCAGAAGCCACCGAGTCGCATAAACGATCACAGGGTCCTTAATAAAACTACAGAGATCTCGTATCACCAACACCAGAACTGCATCATTTATAAACACTATCACCAGCATCACTATTCATCACCATACCCTTAATTCTCCTCCTCCTCCTCTTCCTTTTCTCCTCCTCTTCCTCCTCCTCCTCTTCTTCGTCTTCCTTTTCTCCGCCTATTCCTCCTCTTCTTCTTCTCTTCTTTTTCTCCTCCCCTTTTTCTTTTTCTCCTCCTCCTCCTCCTCTTCCTCTTCTCTTTCTCCTCTTCTTCTTCTTCTTTTCCTCCTCCTCCTCCTCCTCCTCCTCCTCCTCCTCCTCCTCCTCCTCCTCCTCCTCCTCCTCCTCCTCCATACAAAAGCACAAGAGCCCCGAGAATGTCTAGTTCATGTTTACATTCTGTTCTGTGACAAAGGAGAACCGCAGGGAAGGCAAGGAGAAAGCAGCAGGCAGGAATGAGGAGAAAGGGAGGGAGTGTGGGAGGAATGAGTAGAGAGGAATGAAGAGAAAGGAAGGGAGTGTGGGAGGAATAAGGAGAAAGGGAGGGAGTGTGGGAGGAATGAAGAGAAAGGAAGGGAGTGTGGGAGGAATAATCGGAGAGGGAGGGTGTAGGCGAGGAATGAACAAATGAAGAGAAAGGGAGGGAGTGTGGGAGGAATAAGGAGAGAGGAAGGGAGTGTGGGAGGAATAAGGAGAAAGGGAGGGAGTGTGGGAGGAATGAGGAGAAAGGGAGGGAGTGTGGGAGGAATAAGGAGAAAGAGAGGGAGTGTGGGAGGAATGAGGAGAAAGGGAGAGAGTGTGGGAGGAATGAGTAGAGAGGAATTAGGATAAAGGGAGGGAGTGTGGGAGGAATGAGGAGAAAGGGAGGAAGTGTGGGAGGAATGAGGAGAAAGGGAGGAAGTGTTGGAGGAATGAAGAGAAAGGGAGGGAGTGTGGGAAGAATGAATAAAAAGGGAGGGAGTGTGGGAGAAAGGGAGGGAGTGTGGAAGGAATGAGGAGAAAGGGAGGGAGTGTGGGAGGAATGAACAGAAAGGGAGGGAATGTGGGAGGAATGAGGAGAAAGGGAGGGACTAGTGTGGGAAGAAAAAGGGAGATGATTAATAATGAAAAATGTTGGGTAAAAGTTGGGAAAAATAAAAATTAGGGAGAACTGAGAATATTTAAGAAGATATGGGATGAAAAGGAAATAAAGAGGGGGTTATTTATAGGTGTGAGGAAGGAATAGAGAAAGAAAGTGAAAGATATTATTAGGTTGAAATTAGGAAAGAGAGAGGAGGATTAAATTTTAGCTGTGTAAACTTATCACACAGAGATCTGACAGTATATAAACACACACACGATTGACCTAATACACTTGATTACACACACACATATACACACACAAACAAACAAACATACATACATACGAGTGCACGGCTTACATTACACACACACACACACACACACATAAACAAACATACATACATACATACGAGTGCGCGGCTTGTATTACACACACACACACACACATATACACACACAAACAAACAAACATACGTACATACATACGAGTGCACGGCTTATATTACACACACACACACACACACACAGTCACAAACATACGAGTGCGCGCGGCTCACATTACACAGACACACCTTACACACCTGATTACACACACACACACACACATTGACAAACATGTTTACGGTGAGCAGTACGTAGGGAATGGTAGTATAATCGATCACTGTACAGGCAAGGTCAAAACTCCCCGCTTCTCTATAATGTTCTGTGGTATCCAATAACATTATGTATAAACTATGAAGATAAAATAAACTGTAGAATTTACAAAGAAAAACTATAGAATATAATATAAAAATAAGATGTTTTTACTAAGTTGTTTATATATAGTTATGTACTTTGGTTTGTGGCTCTACTTTCCCTTTTGTATTCCTTCATTCATTAATTGACATTCCTTTATGCATTCATCTTCATTCATCTGCTATTCCTCTATTTTCCTTATATTCTGTTTGATATTTCTTTTCCCCCTCATTTTTCCCTTCTATTTTATCTTCTTTTCATTTCTGTCTATTACCAAAAATACAACCATTATTTCAAATTTATACCAACATTACAATCGTCCACTATAGCATGGTACCACAACAACAATAACAACAACAACAAACAACCACCACCATCATTACCATACCACAACCATCAACATTCCTCCACCATCCTATAGTTATTCCTCTCTGGTATTCCTTAATCATTACGCTGGCACCATTCCCCTCTGACAGTTTAGAGAGAGATAATCACTCACAGTATCTATCTATAAATATATGGCATTAGACCTTGATCCCGATTGTGCCCATAGATACAACAGAGGTGAGTGGGGTTAGAAGAGGGGAGGTAAGGTAAGGTGGGAGACACTACTTATACCTATATAGTTATTATTGTCTACCAAATATGCCAAGCTTGATTCACGAAGACTGGAATGAAACGTGGGGGGCGGGTCCGACATTCATATATTATAGTATTTTCTCTCACATGCAGATTAATAGTTAGGGGAAAAAATTGATAGATGGTTTTGACATACTCGTTCGTATACATATAGTTATAGAGAAGAAAGAAACCCACATTCTCAAAACCTCTTTATATCCTGAGGCTATTAACTACCATAACACCCATTCATCCCCACCAAGTCACTCCATCTCCCACACTACACCACACTACACTACACACACTAGAGGCAGCACGTGGCCTAAGAACCTCAATGACTCGGAATGATGGACTAATGCGCTAGTTATTGATGGCTGTGTGTGTGTGTGTGTGGTAGGGGTCGGGGAGAGAGAGGGGCAGGGACTGAGGAGGGAGATTGAGGATGTGTGTGTGTGTGTGTGTGTGTGTGTGTGTGTGTGTGTGTGTGTGTGTGTGTGTGTGTGTGTGTGTGTGTGTGTGAGTGTGTGAGTGTGTGTTTGTGTGTGTGTGTGGTAGGGGCAGGGGTCGGGGAGAGAGAGGGGCAGGGAATAAGGAGGGGGATTGAGGATGTGTGTGTGTGTGTGTGTGTGTGTGAGGTGAGGAGGTTATAGGGACGAGGGTACAAGGAAGACAGGTTGAGGAGACAGGGGTAGTGATTGAACAGTTAGACTAAGATGTGTCTGGTGGTGTATAGGGACAAGTTGTGGCAGATACAGGGACTGAAGAGGAAAGGATGTGTGTGTTGTAGAAATAAAGGTATAGGTAGGGATGGGAGTACGAGAGGGACAGAATGCCATGGGGTAGGATTTGAGGAGAGGGAGGATGTGTCATTGAATTATAGGAGACAAGGGTAAAGAGGTCAGGTTGTTGAGGAGGTCAGTTGAACAGTTGCTAGGTATAAACTTTAGATGGTACTTTCATTACTGTATATATTTTCATGCAAGTTAACATTTATGATTTTTGAGTGTGAAGTAAAAACTTTCCAGAATAATATTTGGGAGCAAAACTTGTGTGCCATTCGTCTGGTCCACTCTGGCTAGCGACAAGGACAGGACATCGCGTGACCACATTTGGAGCAATGTTGCCCTTTGCCTCGCGGAATATGGGATAGATAGAAAGGTGTATACAGAACATCTCTTGTGTAGGCTTACTCCAATTTCCTCCTGTACTGAAAATATATAGGCTAGTCGCTCTACATACATACACACACTACATGAGCAATACTTACTGGGCCGTCACTGGTGAAAGATAGGTAAGGGTGGAAGGTTTATTCCTGGTGACTAAAACGACACAATACAAAATATTTAGATACAATAAGCAAATACGAAAGCACCAGTGGGCCGTATTGTTATTGAATCACAAATTATATTCAATAGAACATTAGTGTCCGTCGAGAGAGCGGATGTTATGTACAGTTGGCCACAGGAATTCTTACACAGGCTATATGGAAAGAGAGGTCATTATTCTGGAAGTACTGCAATAAAATTAATGGTCTACC
>JAWQEG010008374.1:0-55331 GCA_033782935.1 Petrolisthes cinctipes | reverse complement strand
TACACACACACACACACACACACACACACACACACACACACACACACACACACACACACACACACACACACACACACACACACACAACACACCAGGGTAAACAGAGTCAACAGCTATTTGATCCCCTACCCCCACCATGCCCTCAACTTATTTATGTGTTCGGCTGGCCTCCTTTAGTTTTCCTCCTTTGTGTGCGTTGTATGGCTCTTGTCTCTCACTTCCTCTCATCCACCTTCCTTCCTTCCTTCCTTCCTTTTCTTACCTTCTTCTGTACTGTACATTGCTTTCATCCATCTCTCTTGAATGCTACTGTGTGTATTGTCCTTCCTTATCCTTGCTTGCTTGCTTGCTTCCTTCTTTTGTATTGCTTTCATCCTTCCTTTCTAATTTACTTTTTTTTTCGAATAGGCCTACATTGTGTTTATTCTTCCTTCCTTCCTTCCTTCCTTCCTTCCTTCCTTCCTTCCTTCCTTCCTTCCTTCCTTCCTTCCTTCCTTTCCTTCCTTCCTTCCTCTCCTTCTCCTTCTTCCTTCCTTCCTTCCTTCCTTCCCCTCCCTTTCTTCCCTTTCTTCCCTTTCTTCCCTTTCTTCTTCCCACGTTGTTTACTTCAGAATACATTACCTTTATCATTTCTTCCTTTCCCCTTTTTCGTTCTTTCTTATGTTTGCTTTCATTCTCCTTTGTTTATTTTCTGCTGTGTACATTACCGTTTTCCATCTCTCCCTACATTTTACTTCCTACTTTCTTCTTCCCTGTCTCTTTCTTTCTTTCTCTCCTTTTTCCTTTCTTTCCTCCTGTGTGAATTATGGATCTTGGTCTTGCAGTTTCTCTCATTCTCTTTCCTTAATTCCTTCCACCACCATTCTTTTCTTTAATTTCGTTTCCTTCTGTCCTTGTTTCATTTTTTATTAATTTTCCTGAATTGCCCTCCTTCCGCCTTTCCTTAGTTTTGTTATATAATTTCCTTCCACTTGTCCCTCGTGTTATAATTTACCTTCATTTCTTCTTTTCCTTCCTTTACTTTACTCCTCCCATACCTTCTTACCTTTCTCTCTCCTGTACTACTCTCTTCCCCTTGTCATTTCTCGCTCCCTTTCTCCTCTTCATTCCTCCCTTTGTCCTCCATCTCTCCTTTCTTAATTTTTGTTCCATTTTGTCTTTAAACTTTCTTCATATCATTGCCATATCCTACAACTTTCCTTCTATCGTGTTCCTCCACCTGTAGGTGATCTAGGCGATACTTTAAAGGGTTTTGGCGCCCCCTTCGACCCCAGCCATTCTATTTAATTTCTTCAGCTGTCCCTCTTTTTTTTCTGTTTCCTTCCTACTTGCTGCCTCACCTCTCTATCACCTTCTTCTGACTCTATATGACCTCGCTGTTGCGTCACCTAACATCAATCAATCAATCCTCTTCCTTTCAATCATCTGTTTACATCATTAACTTCCCTAACCCTTCCTTCATTCTTGGTGGGTCTTCTAGTTTGCCCCACCTCTTCCCTACATTTCTTTCTCTTCTCTCCCTTGGCATTCCCTCCTCTTCCTTCAGTCCAAACTTTTCCTCATTGACTTTTTACACCTCTACTTCCAGTTTTTCTCATGGGCTCGTGTTTCCTATGTGCTCATCCCGACCCTCGCTATCCACCCAAGTCCAGATAACAACAGGTCAGGACACGAGCCGAAAAAAAGAAATGTATGGAGAAATAAATAAATAAATAAATAAATAAATAAAGATATAAATAAAAAACGAAAACAACAGGTCAGGACACGGAATAGGAAAAAAATATGTAAATAAATAAATAAATAAATAAATAAAATAATAAACTAAGTGAATAAATAAGTAAATAAAATAATGGGTCCCTGTTGTGTCATTAGGTCACAGAGCTTCACTAGGCTCTTCCTTGCTTCTCCATTATATTATATTGTTGTCAAATCTATCGTTTCAATATGCGACGAACCGAATGAATGGGAAGGAAGAACTATCGAACTTGGGAATTTACGTCACCCCCACGCGAGTAGGCTTTCCCAAGGTAGACGTGGGGGCGACTTTCTACCCTCTGTGTGTGTGTGTTTTTTTTTTTTTTTTTTTTTTTTTTTTTTTTTGTGGTGATGGGGGTTTTGTGGATTTACGTTTTATAATGCTGCTGCTCCTTGCAAACCAATAACAACTCTATTTTTCACTTAGAGGATCTCCGGTTTTGGTTTCTTAGCTGGAGGGGGGGGGAGGTTGACAAGTATCGTGTGTGTGTGTGTGTGTGTGTGTGTGTGTGAGAGAGAGAGAGAGAGAGAGAGAGAGAGAGAGAGAGAGAGAGAGAGAGAGAGAGAGAGGAGAGAGAGAGAGAGAGGGAGAGAGAGACCCTCCCCCCCCCCACAAATATCGGCATTTTATAATATTCCACAATAAAATATGAGACAGTGAGGCATTGATCACTGGAAACCGCTGACTTGTAAAGCGTGGTTATTATGAAGTTGTCAGAAGTGTTTGGTCAGCGTGTGAAAATTCTTTGAAAATAGATGGCAAAAACAGAGCTGCAGGGAACACACAGACAGACAGACAGACAGACAGACACAGTACAATGGCGACAGTAACAATGACACCATGTATTTCCGCCTGAAAATGTTTTAAAATTTTAAATTGTTTTACAGAAAATGTTTGCAACTAGAAGTGGATCCAATTTAGTATCCATAGAGAGTGAGGGAGAGCACCGTCAGTCAGGATCATTATTCTTTTGCATGTCCAGTTGAAGACACTTTTTTTTCATTATCACACTCAAAACCCAGGGAAGTAATGGTGAGGGGCATTAAGGCTCAGAGGGATTGATAATGTGTATGTTGATTCAATTCGCAGTGTCCCGAATGGAGTAAAATTATTGTCCTCGATTAAGCTATACTGAGTTGTACCTTATATACATTTGTACTCTTTGAAACCGTGATCGTGGTTTTTATTCTCTTTGAAACCGTGAACGTTGTTGTATATTGCCTGGGCTCGTATGAATCTGTTTTCATTGGATATATTTGATTGCATTTAGTAATCTTGCACTCAAAATCAGTCTCACGGAACGAAGCTTCATTTATTTTCAGACTTACTC
The DNA here is from genome assembly GCA_033782935.1 of Petrolisthes cinctipes. NCBI lineage: Eukaryota > Metazoa > Arthropoda > Malacostraca > Decapoda > Porcellanidae > Petrolisthes > Petrolisthes cinctipes. The sequence goes on along the minus strand of JAWQEG010008374.1, from coordinate 52,245 downwards.
TCCAAAGCGTAGACTAAGTGCTGCAATCAAATTCACACTACTTATGATCTTTAGCTATACAAAACGTAATGTGATTGTTGCCAAGCCCCAGATTTTTAAGTGAAACTATTGCTTACATACTCTTTGGACTTCACTTCACAGATTTCGTAAATATACGTTTTCAATTATATGACTAACACATAAACTTTAATAATGATATTTAACACCGTCTTATGATATGCTCTACAAATATTATATGTCATTATAGGCTCACGTAATCTTTATTGCGTACGTAATTTTATTTTGGATTATATGCAGCGAATATAGATTTTTAATGCCGTCAATAAAGCTATATGATTTATGATTTATCCAATGCAAACAAAATATTCATGTTATTGGTATATATGCATTCATTCTTTATATCCAATGAAACATATGAAAGTTGCAAAGGAAACTGATTGTAATTACCATAGGGAATGACTCTTGAAAGTTGCAGTGTTGTCAGATGAAAAGTAACTGGACAAGTCTTGTGAAGAAAAGTTATTGAATTCGACCAACCACTAAATACTAAGTAAATTTAATCGTTCACATGTTCAGAGATGACAGAGCCTTTCACAGACCTGGCCAGCCACAAATGCACTAACCAAGGGATGAAGTAACGAGACCCACTCCCAGCGGCTGCGTAATTTCCTGCATGATTAGGTGCCTGTGATGTTTGAGGCTGGATAGTTAATTATTCATCCAAAGTATACCAGAAACCAACGCCACATTGAAATGGTTGTTCAGTGGAATACTTTGGAGGAATCTGTAGACTCTGTTGGGCGACTGAATTTGTTGTCTCCCATGACTCTTTGGAGGTTGAGAGTTAATTTAGTTAATCCCATTTGAGAGTGAGCGGAACAGATGTGAAAGGCTGCAGCAGTTGTCATTATATATTTCAGCGCAGTGCGTAGGCTTCTTGACACGAACCTCTCTCCGTTGGATTTTTTTTTTTTTACAGTTTCTCCAGCAATGCCATTAGAAAGATTAGTTGGGTATCCATATATTTGTGTTGCCTGATGTTAGCCTAGCTATCATTGGTGGTATTTTCATAAACAAAAACAGAAAAAAATGTATTCATTATTTACATCTGATTATTCATAAAACAATAGTGTCCAATTATTTTTTTTTCTAATACCCTCAAAGCCACTAACAGATGATGATATTCGTACGAGGAACATTTTATGGACAAAAATAAACCTTGCGAACATAAGTTGTGATATTAGAGATTTTAGTTTCATGAAAATTTTTGTTTTTTCAATCTACTTATGTGGTTTCTCCACAAAGGAGGATAACATGCAATGAATTCCTGCCTTCTATTGCTTAGGATGATTTAGGGATTAGGCTATATGTTGCGAAATTGTTTATACGGAGTGCCTGTGTTCTCGTTAAAGATTCCTCAATCAGAGAGACCAAAAATAATTATGAAACATATATAGAATCGTGCGCTCACCGTGGTATTCGATCGATCATAACATATAACACATGCGTAGGCCATGCGAACTGGTAGACCACTAGTTTCCTATGAAATCCCTCGCTACAAAAATTCACCCCACCCGAATTAATTTGCAAATCTAAATCAGCGCGCACAAACAAATGCAAATTCACTCATTCCATACAGCCCAGCCTCAATTATGCCTGCCTAACATAGTCAGACATACAACTACCCATCCCAACAGCATCAAGCATACGCCTATCTACCACAACAATATATACACCTCCCTATACCCAACGTCATATAGGCTCTTACCAAGCATAGTTAAGCATATGCTGAAGTCGATTATCTTCTGAACAATCTCAGTTACCGTATCATCCGTTCAGGATTGTTTACATAACTTACCAAGCCACTTACTTTCATCTCTTTTCAGTCCCGCTCCTAAATGTGAGAGTTAAGATATCCTCAGTGATGATTTCTGTATAAAACTACGACTTCGACTTACGTTCTTCCACACGCAATGTGTCTAGGCATCTCGAAGGAAAGTGGACGTGAATTTGCATTTCTTATTCTTTTAAATTTTGCAGGTGATGACATTAAGAAATATTTTTGTCTTGAGTTCTCGCCTTCCTTAGTATGGAAAACAATAATCCCCAACAACTATTCAGAAGTCTACGGTAACACCAACCCACGTTTCATTACTTTACGTTATCTTTGTTGCAATGACCATAGATATACATAGCTTGTTGCGTTCAAATGACATATTTACGGTTCTATAGATGTACAGTAGTTAATGGTTCATCATGATGATGCCTCTGGTTTACAAGGAAGCTGTGTAAATTTGTTGTCACTCACAACAGACCCAGGGCTTGGCGTTTTGGATTATGTTACACGACTGTTTATTCAAATTTAATTCACGAAGCTCCCTGCTGAATCGCCAAATATGTTTACAATCACTGATGATAATAAAATTCATGCTGAATTATGTTTCCATGTAGGCCCATTGAATTCATTCCCTTTGAGTACTTAAATACCTCTATATAATAATAATAATAATAATAATAATAATAATCCAAGCAGGCGGTCAGCAGGTAGTCGTAAGTCTTGGGTCTCGCTACACACGATTTATGATGACGTGGATGATATTTACGAGTTGTTTTGAAGTGCATCAGGATGTGGCAGGGTTATAGCCTGGTTACCTCCCTCTTACATCTGGGTAGGCTTGGGGCTGTTATGTTAGAAGACTAGAATGTGTTTTTGTTCTACATGCCATCAGCAGGGAGTGATGGTCTCTTTTTTTTCTTTTTCTTTTAAGGAAACGCTATTTAATAAGAATACCAACTCGGCTTCTCTCTTTATGGTGCTATTTTTCACGTATCCGTAGGCCTAGCTATCGAGAAATCAGACCTTTCACACAATTTATTTATATTCACACCAGTAACGTCGAAACCAGTGAGGGAAAATATCATGAAGGTCACGAGAGGGAGGAGGCTATTCTGATTTGAGAGTTAGAATGTCCCACATCCAGCACATGTTGACACGGCTATTAAAGGAACTGAATGTACTCACCATATTTCATTTCCAGTGACTCTGAAGTGGTCACGCTACCGGAAAGAAAATTTATGGTACAATGTTTTCATAGCAAAAATCTTCATAAATATTCATGTTTTGCTTGTAAAATTGAAAGGTAAAGCGGTTGGCCTTCGCTATAATAACACTTTGCTTTGCTGTTCATCTCAGTCACATTATTGTAGGAGGTGTGGCGGCGATTTATAGTATTGTAACCCACTTTCCTTTGAAACAATACCACTGCATCATCAAGGAACCACAGTTACCCTCCCTTAGTGTTACCCTTGCTACCCATTTTACCCACCAACTCTATAACAGTCGGGACTCGAACACCAGACTGTGCTAGCCACTACTGTCACACCGAATGAAGGTATTAATATTAGTGTACTCCAGATAACCTGACTGTGTTATTAATAGGGCAGTTGACCTTCCTCTGATTCTACCAGGCTGGGATATAAATATAAAAAATCCCCGATAGATCATAATGCATATACTAGTAATGTCTTTATATCAGAGAGGTTAGATTATTCCTTTACAATGGAGCCATGACTAAGGTATGACACACCCTTAGGTAAGATTGCAACACCTAACCATACAATGACGAAGGAGGTGAGTACATAATTATGGGGTATGACTTCATGACAATTGATGTAGGATATAAAAGAATCTGCTTATTTTTATGGATAACCCTCAATGATATATTATGTATTTAGTCACTGTACTGTGTAGATCGTCGTGTGATATTTTATGTAGGGTTATTATATTACACTAAAAGTATTACACACATTCTAACAGATGCATAACCTTCTCATTTCATCTTGGCATTTTATTATCTTGCTGAAGAACATAAGAGAATGGCTTGATGTTGAGAGAATGTAGGTATTTCTGGTAACCCCTATGAATAATCTGACGAGACCTACATATGTCATCCTGCCCATCGAGGTAGAAGGCCAATCAGCTGTAACCTACAACTGACACGTTACAATGCGACGACCCAATTCTCACTCAGTTGCCATTGTTTCCTAAGGCAGTTCTGTCATATTATTTTATCCTTGTGTGGGTGTGTGTGTTTTTTTTTTTGTTTTTGTTTTTTGTGAAAGGTATGGCATTAAAGGATTATAGGGTTATATATATATAGGATTATACAAAGCCTACACACTCCTTCCTTAAATATAGCCTTCCGTCTTGTCCTCTTCCTCTTTATCATGTTCTCACTAGCCTACATCTCTTTCATCTTCCTCCTCTTCTTACCCCCTCCTTCCTACTCGCGCTTCTCCTTCAAAAATCTTGCACTATATTTCAGCCTCTTCCTCCTCCTTTTTCTTCTTCTCATTCCCTCTATTATTCTTAACCTCTTAACATACTTTCCCTTCCTCCTCCCCCTCCTATTCCCCCTCCTATTCCCCCTCCTCCCCCTCCTCTTCCCCCTCCTCTTCCCCCTCCTCTTTCCCCTCCTCTTCCCCCTCCTTCGTATTACCTTCCTCACACCCCATATCTTAATTTATTCCATCTGTTCACCATCGTCATCCTCCTCGTCTTCTTCCTACTTCTGTTTTTCCTCCTCGTCCTCCTCCTCCTCCTCCTCCTCCTCCTCCTCCTCCTCCTCCTCCTCCTCCTCCTCCTCCTCCTCCTCCTCCTCCTCCTCCTCCTCCTCCTCCTCCTCCTCCTCCTCCTCCTCCACATCTCACGTCTTCTTCGTCCTTCTTCACTTCTCTTTCGCTTCCTCCTCCTCCTCATCATCATCATCTTGCCCACTTCTCTTCCACCTCTTCCTCCACCCCATCCTCACCTTCTTTCTCCACCTAACCCTATTCTCGTTCACCTTCCTCCTCCTCATCATCAGCCTCCTCATTTTCCTCACGTTCCTCCTCTGCTTCCTCACCTTCCTCCTCCTCTGCTTCCTCACCATCCTCCCCCATTTCCTCACCCTCCTCTTCCTCATCCTCCTCCTTTTCCTCACCTTCCTCATCCTCACCATCCTCCTCCTCCTCCATGCTCAGGCTCCACGTTAATGAAGGTAGATTAGCAGGAGGTAAACCAGGTGAGTTCAGAGACACACCAAAGGGAGCCTCTGAACCGCCAGCCTATCACATCCCACAGGGGAGAACACAGCGTCGAGGGATGAAGGAAGGAGAGAGGCTGCAAGGCAAGGAAGGGAGAGTAACTATATAGACTGAAGGAAGAGTGGTGAGAGGGTGAATGTAATGATGAAGAAAGGCATGTATGAGAGAGAGAGAGAGAGAGAGAGAGAGAGAGAGAGAGAGAGAGAGAGAGAGAGCGGTTACTTTCTCTCACATCCTTCATGTCTCATCACACTATTTACTTCTGCCTCGATTCCCTCATCACCTCCCTTCCATCATTCATACACGTTAGAAAACAGCAGCCATCCTCGCTGGTTGTAATATTAGTCTTAGAAATGCAGTGCATAAAGTGTTGCTTTCTATATTGAAGAAAGTAAAGAAAAGAAGCCCAGCTGAATGTCTTCACCTGTGAAAAATATATTTAGAGATGGGTTCGAAACAATGTCCAATGTCGTTTTCGTTCTTGATTTTGGGCTTACCTCCAGCGGGATACAATTCACGTGTTTGTACTGTCTGGGAAGAATTGTGTAGCCCAAATCATCCTGTTATCCCAAATCATCCTGTTACCCCAAATCATCTTGTTACCCCAAATCATCCTGGCCATTAAAACCAGTTGAACCAATATGTTAATTTGGTTTGGTTAATATCGTATATTTACTCGACTGTTGTAACGAATTGGTGTCTGCAACTGTACTTTAGGTTCTAGTGCATCTGCACTTCCACTCACATACATTGGTTTGTAACTGAATTCAACCAAGGTATATTTATGCATTATAAACCTCCTACAGTAAGTGAATTATAGTTATGTTTAACATGAGAAATTTGTTATGAGTATAAAAATCTATTTGTGTTACAGACGCTTCTTTTATGCCTAAAATAAACACGTATTTTCACAACCTTCAACCTCCTCAAGGATGCTACAAATTAGGACTGTTTGCACCATGAATATATCAGAATATGAAGAGTCTTAACAGTTCCCCCAAATAGACCTGGTTATACGCTCACACACATACACTGACACACATACATACACAACATACACAGGGAATACACTCACACAGACATAGCCTACATACACACACACACGCTCTCCCTCTCTCTCCCCCTCTCTCCCCCCCTCACACACACTCACGCTCTCCCCTCTCTCTCTCTCTCTCCCCCTCTCTCACACACACACACACACACACACACACCCTGAAGAAGCAGCGGCGTGCGGCCTGTGAGCTTTAAGGTGTGAATGGTGGAGGGGGTCGTGAGGTAGGCTAGCTGCATTGCATTATGTAAACCAAAAAAATGGTAGTTGTCGTTACCTAGTTTGACCTAATATTTTCGTCCACTTATACGGTCAATATAGAGCACCAGGGCCGGTATTCACAAAAGCAAAGTTCACTCTAATGTAAAGATTTTGTTGGTAAGCTTTCATTCATGGCAAGGACTAGAACACGGCACTGCTTCGAAATCATAATATAAGCTCGTACTAAGAGAATAACAAACCATTCACTGCTTCGAAATCATAATATAAGCTCGTACTAAGAGAATAACAAACCATTCACTGCTTCGAAATCATAAAATAAGCTCATACTAAAAGAATAACAAACCATCCACTGCTTCGAAATGAGACTGAAACACTTTGGTGAGGTCAGTAATGCCAACATACAAACACGTCCAAACTCTATATGATGCTGTGTGAATACCGGACCTGGTTTACTCCTCGACGTCTTCAGGTCGAGAATTTCTGGTGTGAGTTGTTAAGTCTATAGAGAACGAGATGACCCACGCGCATGTGCAAGGAACTTGTGCCTTACATTATACATTACACTGGCATTGTAAGACAGAAAACGTGTTGGTACGGAGCTAACAAACATGTAGAATTCGAGTCGCTGAAGCTCAAAATTTCGCATCTGCAACAACAAAAATACGTTTGTACAGTCGACGGCCCGTGAAGCTTATATTTCCGTACTTACTTCGTGACTTGGCAGATGTGGCGACAGGACATTTGCTGCCGATTGTACATACGAATCTGCCACCATGCGGGAAAGAAGGCTACCCCCTCCCCTCATTCCCCCCAATGGAATGTCACCGAAACCCTACCCCTCTAGAGAAGACCCCAAACGTCCAAGGAATCGCCGTGTAGCAATGGACAAAGTTTTTAAAGCATAGTAATTCTGAGCAGGGTATTCACACCTACAGTACTCCATACCTTCCCTCACAGGTGCTTGGCCTTCCCATATACTTTTTTGTTCCCTTGGTTGTAAAACAAACTATTATTTTTTTATGAATTATATGTATTTTATGTATGCAGAGTTATAGGGACATAATATTATTGAGTGGTATATATATTTGTGTGTGTATGTGTGTTTTTAAATAAATTCATTTTTCTGTAGTATGTTACTTCTTGTTTTGAGATCATTGGGAAAGTGATGGGAATAACAAATGATGTTCTCCTCCGTCATCCATAGATGAATTATAACTAAGTTGTTGTCAGTTATGAAAGTTAGATTTGCTCTGAAACCTAAGGAGATAATTCTCGAGATGTTAGGCTATAACTCATAACCATAATGTTAGTAGTACTCGTTCACGTATTAAGAGAGATCCTCTAAAATGCATAGCCCGAGAAATTATAGGCGAGGGGTACTGTGTCAAATTTAAGACCGCAATTCCCTGGTTTACTCAAGCTATAGATTTTAATAACTTTTTTTTTTTTTTTTTTTTTAACAGGCGGGACATTAACATACATTATATAGTTTCTAGTTCATATACGGTATGTTGTGTGAAATCAATTGATAAAATTGCAACGGGAAAATACTGTTATTTCGAGCTTATTCATTGCAATTTTGATTTAACACATATACTACACTGGTTAATATACCCAGATAGCTATATAGATTTACAAAGCATATTTATATTATTAATTATGAATTGATTACTTTTCATGAGAAGTAATCACGGGTACTATGAAATCACTGAAACGTCTACCACTAGATTTAGAGGTACGTGACGTCACAAGACGGCCTGCGCGGCCGGGTTTGTTCCTTGGAGTGAGAGTGCGTCGAAACATTATATACAGTATAAATAGGGAAGGTGGGCCGAGACGAGTGTTGTGTGCGGGTGGTCCACTGGAGAGGGAGTTAAGGTGGGAGGTGGAGACTAGGTTACTCCTAGTCTACCGAGTTTAGGGACATTGGTGGGGTGCGATTGGGTTAGTTTTTGTTGGAGTTAGTGTCTGGTGGTTGTCCCCGAGAGCTGTTTGTGGTGGTGGCGGTGGTGGTGTTATTAAGAGCAGCTGACGTGATTTTTCTACTTGGAGGTCGGGCCGGGTGTGAGCGAGGGCAGCGCCGCAGGTGGCAGGCAAGCTAAACTAGCAAGATCAATACGGAGTTTGGTGGCCGCGCAGCCGTCCAGAGCCAGTGTATTCCAGTCCGTCTCAGCAAGCGGTCGCTGCACACCGAGTGGCCCCGCAGCCCGCCATGCCCGAGCCGCACTTGGGTCGCTGCCACAGCTGATAACGTGCTCTTGAGTGGTTCCTGGCCTTCGGTAGGCTGGCGAGGCGGGCGCTGCGCAGTGAGTGCCATGGTCGGTGAGTGAGGAGGAGCTGTGGCGCGCCCTCCGATCCCTGACCGCCCTCACCCTCCCTCCAGCCGCCACTCCGCCGCCACCGCCATCACCGCCACCGCCATGAGGAACTCCGGCTGGCCCTTGGCGCGCCTCGCCCTCCACCTCCTGGTGTTGCTCACCCGCTCCTACTGCTCTCTCGCCGAGGAACCCACGTGAGTAACCTACCCACACCTAAACCATCACTACCTCCACCACCACCACCCACACCCATGCCCATATCCACACGCGTACCCACAAGCAGCATAAAACCTGCACCTAAGGTGAAACAAGTCTTGGAAGGCTACACCCACGCACACCCGCTTCACCTCACCTCACTGCACTAGGAGGCTCCCTCAGCGGCCTGGTAGCCTCCCAGCACACCCACCCACCCACCCACAAGCAGCCTGCCCACCCACCCCAACACAAACTGCCCTACACGTCATCTTAGCACCACAATACAAGTTCCACACCTTCACACTGGATGTATCAACTCACAGGCCTATGTTCATCTCTTGGTTTGCTGAGAAACAGTCTGATCCGGTTTTATTGGTTGAAAATCATATAGAGTGGAAAATACATAAAACCTCCAAGCATTACTTATATCAGCTGATTCTCGATATAACCAATAGATGCCTAGATATCTACGAGTCAAACCATCCAATTACAGTGAAGGTGAAGGAACATGAATATGTGCTGAGGACGAGTCAGGTTGTAGACACAGCATCAGCCCACATCTACACACCGAGAGTCATATAACCTACACCCCTACTTACACAGTCATAATGTACACCCAACCTCACATAACCTTCACCACACCTATACATAACTTATACTTACTCATAACTCACACCCCTCCTCCACATATCGTACACTCCACCTACACATAACCTCACATACCCTACACCCCACCTCACATAACTTACACCCCACCTCACATAACTTACACCCCACCTACTCATAGCCAACATCCCACCTCACAACATACACCTATCTTACACCCCACTTATACCAAACTTACACCCCACCTACACCCCACCTCACATAGCCTACACCCTACCTGACATAGCCTACACCCTACCTGACATAGCCTACACCCTACCTGACATAGACTAACTTACACCCCATCTACACATACGCTAACTTACATCCCCACCTCACTTTCCCTCACATAACCAATACGAGAGATATCGAAAAGAACGAAGTGAAAATCAAGAAATATTTCCTTTTACTGTCCTTTAGAAAACTCAGCCTTATGAAGTACAAAATTATATATGTCTTGGTATTTAATTCGATATCTTTATCAATATCCCTCTGTAAAGTTTGAACAAGTTATCCCATTTAAAATTTGATAAAACCAAACCAATTTTCTAATCGTTAAGTAGAAAAGTACACACACACACACACACACACACACACACACACACACACACACACACACACACACACACACACACACACACACACACACACACACACACACACACACACACACACACACACACACCTCGACGTCACTCAAATGTAGACAATTGGCGAATATTATGATATTATTTTACTCTTAAGTTTCATTTTTTCCACTTAACCCTTGTTCAAATTGAAGTAGTACCGTAGCTCTTACACCTTGTACAGTACTTACCATTAGACGTTGTATTAGATTTTGTACTGATTTATCTCCTGAGTGTTAGACATTTTATATTTCTTTCTAAATTGAATAATAATTATATCTTGTTCAATCAAATTTACACCTTCCACAATTTACTACTCCTTAAAAGATACCAATTCTCCTCCCCCCATCCACCCACCCACCCACCTACCTTTCCACACAACTTCACCCCACCCCAAGCCCAACCCCAACCCCAACTTACACCCCCCACTCCCTCCCTTCCATCCATCCATCCATCCCCCAACTTCCTCCCCTCCTTCCATCCCCCAACTCACTCCCTCCCCTGATATACAAGAGCTCCCAGCCCCCACCTTGGAGAGAAATGATACCGCCACCACCTTACTCTTACTCAAAGTTTTCGCATTTTTCTTTCTACCGATACGTCCGTCTTTGATAGTGCTGATAATGATATGCACACACTCGCACAACCCAATCGCCTTGCCTGCTATCCGACAATGAATGCTTGCAGAAATATATAATGTTTCAGAAATATGATGTCACCCCACACCAAGGCAGTGCGAATTGTATCGACGTGTAAAGCAAGCAAGCAAGCAAGCAAGCAAGGAACTGTACTCGACAGTCCAATGTTCGACCATCATTTGTATCGACAGAAAACTTAACAAAATGTGGCACAGATGGCATAGAACCTGAAAATAATGGTGTATCCAACAAAGTGCAATGTTTTCTTGTTTTGTAAACCCCTTCCCAATAATGAATAAATACAATGAAAGGCACAGAGAAAATGAGCCTTGTAGTGTTACCAACCGATGACGCAGGAAATTTCAGTGTTGCCAGATGTAGTGTACTAGCCGTACGGTCCCCAGTGTTGCCACTTAACGACCTTTGAAGTGACCTGAAATGAAAGAAAAGAGCTTAACTGTAGTTTTTCTACAATATGGCAATACTAGTGATCTATCCATCATCTGAAGTCTCTCCTGAAATCCTTGTTTTGTCTCTTTCCATCTATGTCCCTGTCTCTCCTTCCCAATTCTGTCTACTCTCCTTCGTACTTTTCTCTTCCATATTCTGCTTTTCTTTCTGTTTTCGTCCAATCCTGCCTCCTACCTCTACCTGTCTCAGTCACGCCTCTTCTGCTCAATCCTTTCTCCATTCTCTATCCAATCTTGTCTCTCACCAGGACCATTCTCCTATCCATTTCTGTCTCCTAGTTGTTCTCGTCTCTCCAACCTAATCTAATCTCACCCAACTTAGTCTCCCCTGCCAAGTCCTTTTTATCACTTTTTTTTTTTTTTTTTTTTTTTTTTTTTTACCTCGTCCTATTAATTGACGCCCTGTTTCTCACTGAATCTCTTACCCAGTGCTGCCTTATCAACGAATTTTTTTACCTTTTCAACCTTATGATATCCTTAAGGGACCCAGTGTTGTAGTAAGAAAATTGGAGGTATATGAATGAGTCCTTCAAATATTGCCACGAAACAAGACTTATTGGGATGGCTCTTGTTTCGTGGCATAGTCAGGAGGAATCAGAAGTCTCCAGTTTACATACATGATCATAGGGTCCTTAACACTCCTATCTATCCATGCTCAGTTTCACCTACCCAGTCCTGTCTTTTTCCAATTTAATCCTCTAGTGAACAGTATACTTCCTCGATCCCAGCTCTCTCTCGACAACTCAGACCTGTTTTTGCTTACCCAACCTTCCTACCTTACATCTCCAATAATTTTCTTTTTCTGCTCAGTTCTGTGTCTTCCTTAACTCTATATATTAAGCATAATCATTTTTTTGAAGGTCAATAATCTCTTGTGGGATTTCGGAAGACTATTGATCCTTCCAAACTGGGCTGTGCCAGGAAACAAATCCTCTGATAGTATCATTGAAGTCGTCATATTTCCTGGCATAGTTTGGAGGGATCGGTACCTCTCCCATTCACCAACAAGAGAGTTACCCCTTAACTTACATATATCTGTCAAACACATTCCTGTCTTTTTTAACACCTGCACTACCTTCACACACTAACAGAGGCCTCCCTTTCCACCACAATCTCTTCTCTTCATATTCTCTCCTAGCGTCACGGTCCTTAGTTACAACCAGTCCACTCTGTCTCCCTTCCCCCCCCCCCCACCGTCTCTCTCTTTCTCTTTTCCTTTACCTCCCCCCCCCCCCGTCTCCTCTCTTCCTTTAGCTACCTCCAGCACGTCTCCTCTCTTCCTTTACCTCCCCCCTCCCGTCTCTCTCTCCCATAAACCCCTCCCCCCGTTTCTCTCTCTCACTTTACCTTCCTCTCCCCCTCCCCCGTTTCTCTCTACTTTACCTCCCCCCCCCCGTCTCTCCCTCTCTCTCTCTCTCTCTCTTTCTGCCTTTTCTTTCCACTTTTTATTTCATGTTGTCCATAACATTCTTACCATTACCATTGTATCTGCTCCATTTAATTTTTCTTATTCCTAGTTTGTTTTGGTCATCCTAATTACTGTTAAGATTCAGTGTTGTTTCTCCAAGTATTGTATAGGCCTATGCTCCTTACTCCCTCCTCTGTCATTTATTCTTCATCGTCGGGTTTGGTTGTCCTTTTTATTCCCAAACATAACTACTGGTGATTCAGACTCCATCTTGTATCTGTACCTCCAGTTATTTCATTTTTTTTTTTCTTATTCATTAGAGGCCCATATTATAATTTTTTTCTTCCTACATCTTGGGTTTCTTAATCCTTTGTATAGTTGATGTTTATTGCTGTTTCCTCCCTTCCTATCCCTCATGTAACATTTTTGAAACCTTCCAATTCTTTCTATATTTGCTTTCCCATCACTGGTGTGTTATTACATCCGTTTTCTCTATGTGTTTATATACAGTCACTGTTTTCTAGCTATGAAGGCAACCAATAATAGTGAAGTACTATGATAATGATGCATATGTTCAAATCTGCCCTGAACACTGCCACATTACCAGTCCTCTGAAATTATTTTGACCTAAACGAGTTCGTCTAGATTTTTAAAACCTTTACTTTGATGTCCTTTCATGGCTAGCAGGATACAAAAACATTGGGCTGTGACAAAATAGTTAGGAAAATAGTTGTGTATCACTCTCCAGTCTTTAACCACCGATATTGTACTACAGATATGGACCATGTGGAATGATAAGTACAGTCACCTAAAATTTTTCATGATGAACAATATGTTGAAATATAATCCTACCCAGTTTTATATACCAATAGAAATTATAGTTGTGAATTGATGAAAGGTTACTGGAGTCATTACATATTCCCACTTTACCTAGCCTACTTACAGAATCCCACTTTACTTAGTCTACTTACATATGCCCACTTTACTTAGTCTACTTACATATTCCCACTTTACGTAGCCTACTTACATATTACCACTTTACTTAACCTACTTACATATTCCCACTCTACTTTTTCCCCTGATCTGTTTCCTTACGTTTCCTCCTAATGAATTTATATCAAGCCTCTATTTTTTTTTTTTTTTTTCAATATATCCACTCCCTTCAGGCATTCATCCTCTAGCCATAAAACACTTTATATATCTTACCATTCTATCAAATTTCTACATCTTTTGGGAGTACCTTAAGTACCATAAGTGATGATACTAGTGAAATGTCGACTACTGGTTCTACTGATCAATACTAACTTTCTCAGTATAGGTGATGTTTTGTGATTCACTTTGGCAGAATCTATAGCTCCAATTCACACACATTTCCACTTTACCACCTTATGGGCATAAATTATATCCTTTAGCAAGTGATTGACAATTGTAAGTTACCTCGAATCACTTTCACAAATTTTTACCCACTTGAACATTTCCTGGGTAAAACTTGACCATTTTGCTTCACCGATAGTAAGGCCTGTCTGACCCTGAGAGTGTTAAGGTACTTTCTTTGATCTTCTGCCTCTCCTCATGAACACTCGTCCCACTTCCAGCCTCTTCATCATCACACCCTCCCTGTTCTCCTTCCCTTCCTCTCTGTTCTTCCCTCTTTAAGAACCCATACTTGTCTTTTTATTTTACATATTTTGCAGCCCAATACTCTTTGATTCAGTACTCGTTAATTTGACTCATATAAACATAAGAACTAGACAGCCTAGAAACTTAGCAGCCGTTCATTGCTCCTTTACCACTCTTTGTAAAATGTTAAGTCCACTGCAAGTCAGATATAATTATATACACTATACAGCCTGCTAGATCAGTAGTCTTCCATATATTCCTTGATTGACTGATCGTCTTTATTTTTCTGAAACATTGGAATCACAATACCCGTTTGTCTCTATAGAACTGTCAACTTCATCGTATCATACTTGTTCCTTTACTATCACTGGTCGTCCTGGAGTTACTGAACCGTGCTGCTAGACTTCAATTTTCTCTTTAGTCTTTTCCGTTTGCTTTGTACAGTTTACTTTTATCAATAATTCATGCATAGATTTACGAGGGCTACTTTTGGGAAGATTGGTTTTGTCTCATTATCAAATTGAGGGTGTTCTCTGAGCACTATATTCTTCTATGAAACTAAATCATTGCAATTGGACTAGTATATCCCATTAAATTTCTTGACTTTTCATTAAGGTCAATGTAATGCAACAAAAAAATTTACCCAACTAGGTATTTATCTGCAACATAAATATTGGAATGTTCACGAAACATGTACATAAGGTCATCCATCTTACGTAGAAGGGAATCGGTACATTCTCGATGGCTTGATAAGTTAGAAACACAGGTTCGTGTCAGTCACCACCACCCACCAGTAGTTTACAGTATTTTTTTTTTTTTTCATCACCCATACGAGACTGTGAGGTATAACTATGCCTTTCTAGAGTTCCCACGAGAGCTTGGTATGGGTTTAGAAAAATTTGCAACAAACAGATCACTAAACTGACCTCATTTGGCACCAAACTGACCTCACTTAGCGCCAAACATGAATTTTGTGTCTCACTGAACATCATTCTCCAGCTTCACGTACTGTCTACTGTTACTGATGATAGACAGAGAACAGGAGGGGGAGATGAGATCAGACGATTTGCCGGGGTGCGTTGCAATAGCACAGCTGGGAGGGAGGAATGAAGATAGTGTGAGGGGTCTTCTATTGCAGTCAGCTAATAAAGGCTGATGATAATGAAACCCTTTACGTGATTGTTCTGTACCCACTGCATGGTTTCACACTAATGGGGTTCTTAGTTCTTTAATTCCTCTGTACACTCGGCAAAGACACTGTATCAGATTGTTCAACTTGGACACTATACTCTCATCTCTTCTTAGATTTTGCCTTCTGGTTTACGAAACATTAATGTAACTGGTATTGTGACTGGTTCATCTCATATTATTTATAGTAACGCCAAATAGTTCTGCAACGTCTTCAAAACTAGTACTGAGTCATATTGAGACAGCCATTCTTTTCACACGAGAGGTTGCCTTGTAGGCCTATCTCCTTCTATTCAGTTCCTCATCTGCATAATTCATTATCAGTTTCTTTAATGTCATACGTCCATCTCTCATTGCCTACTACCCACCTTTCTTCAGACCTTCTACACTCCTTCCTTCCTTCCTTTTACATTTCTTCCTTTCTTCCTTCTACATTTCTTCCATCCTTGTACACTCCTTCCTTCCTTCCTTCTACATTCCTTCCTTCCTTCTACATTCATTCCTTCCTTCCTTCCTTCCTTCCTTCCTTCTACATTCCTTCCTTCCTTCTACATTTCTTCCATCCTTCTACATTCCTTCCTTTCTTTCACATTCCTTCCTACCTTTTACATTCCTTCCTTCCTTCCTAATTCTATTCCTTAGTTTGCTTCATGGTTCCTCCACCTCCTCCCCACCACTCCTCTTACTCCTGGTCTTATTGTTCGTCTCTTGAGTTCCATTGTGCCAGCTCCTACTGTTATTAGCCTTCTTAGACAGTTGAATGAAAGGCCAACTCGGTCCATCCCAGGGAGGGATTGAAATAAAGGAGTATGTACGTATTATAACCCTCATTTACGTTTAGTAAATTAGTTTAAATACAGTCACCAGTAGCCCATGTGATACTAAGAAACCTAATTAATAATAGAACAAAGAATAATTTATATATAATATCGTTGATTTCCTAATGTGAAGTAATAATACTTTGAATTAAAAAAAAAGTTTCAGTGGTTTGCGTTTTCAGACAATGTCTATTGATTCATCTATTTGGTACGTCACTTGCTCGGTTAATAATATTCTTCAAAAGATATTCAACTTGTCTTATGGTATTGGGGCATTCATCCATCCATCCATCCATCCATCCATCCATGGCTCCAGTCAACCGGTGGGTCGCCCTGGACGGTTTCCCCCGATGAACGTGTGTCAGTTGGGTGTGAAGTCGGTATATTGATTTCTTTGTTAAATGCGGCCAGTGCCAGCAGCAGTGAGAACCGGAACTGTGTGTTGCCTTCTACACACCTCCACTGCACCAAGAAACACAAAACACAGTGAAAGGTTATTTGTGTTCTCTGAATAGAACAACATAATAGAACATATGTGTAAGTCTGTGTCAGTGAAGGTGGAAAAACATTGTGTGAAAATAAATATGGTGCAGAATTAGCCAGTAAAACATTGATGTTTGTTTAAGTGATACTTGAACATTCTTGAAAAAAAAAAATGTAACTAATTCAGTATGAAATTCACAATACTGTACCAAACTTTGCTGCACCAACCCAGAACAGTAAATTGTACATTGGAAAAAGTGCAAGTGCATTGAACCATTGATTTCTGAAAGATAAAAAAGAAAATAACGTAAGATGAAACTGAATCTGCAACCACTGGAAAAGATCAAGGACGTTGTGCAGTATTATTGATGGAGAGTCGAAAGAGTCCACATATCAGCTGGCTTAGTAAACCCTGTGTGTGTGTGCAGTGTGTGGTTACTCGTCATCTGAAAAAGAACAGAAAAAAAAGCAGAAGTTAACCCTGATGATGTATCTGAAAACCAGCAGTACCAGCAAACGGGTAATTTAGACACATTATAATCCTCAATATTCTTATGATTGGTGTCCTTAGTGGTAAAAATGTCATCTGCTGTTGGTCCAATGACAATAACATAAAGAGTCAGTAGCATTCAGAGAGTTAAGAACACTCACAAGGAAGGAAGGAAGGAAGGTAAACATGGACATTGCCTTAACGAGCCCTGTGTTATCGCTGATTAAACTGGGATAGAGATATGAACGCCCAGTACCATTATTCCCTCAGTGTGTCGTGAGGGCCTGGTAGACGGATGATAATCGTACCGTAAGGACGTCGTTAACATGTTGGGGGGAAAATTGGAGGGCTAGTAATTCTTCCAAACTACAAAACACATCCCTCATTCGTATACTGGTGACCTGTTCCTTGACGGAGGGTTGAGGAATAAGAGACTCCTTTAAATACACCTCCCTAAGACTAGATGGTTGATAATGTGCTAATAGAGTGGAGATCTGAAGACACTTTGACAGGGGAAGGCAAGTTTAGGTACTGAGACGATGGCATGAAAATCTAACCAGCCACCTACAGTAGAATCTGAACAGCCCTCTCTACTGTATATTGTGACTTTGAAAACCATATTACCAAACATTGTCCTTAGTCTTCAGTATTCCTACATCGGGTGTTTAGTTCAACCGAGCCCTCCAAACTGATGCAATACTTAGACGACCTTCACAATTAACTTGAATTTTTGTATTGTTTGAAATAGCCTGTATTAATGAGTTACGGTTTTTTTATACAAGTAAGCAAGCAGGCTCAATACAAACCCAATATTAACTTAGATAAACTTGGTGGGGGAAGTAAGAATATATGTTTAGTTGACATACTTTACAAAGAAAAAAGGTGACAGGGGAAATGAGGTGAGAATTGTGTACCGAAGATGATTGAAGTGATGATAGTAATACTGAAGTGAAGGGGTTTGCTGAAGTGTATAGTGTGGTGGTGGTGGTTTGGTGTTGGTGGAGTATATGGTGTTCGTGGGGGTGATGGTGGTGTTGGTGGGGCTTATGTTGGTGTTGGTGGTGTTTGTGGTGGTGTTGGTGGGGCTTATTTTGGTTGTGATAGTGGTGTTGGTAATGGTGTTGGTGGAATGTATGATGATGGTGGTAGTAGTGGTAGTAGTGTTGGTGGTAGTGGTGATGGTAGTAGTGTTAGTGGTAGTGGTGTTTGTAGTGTATGGTGCTGGTGATGGTATTGGTGGTGTTAGTGTAGTGAATGGTAGTGGTGGTGGTGTTGGTGTATTAAATGGTAGTAGTGGTGGTAGTAGTGTTGGTGTTAGTGGTAGTGGTGGTGGTGTTAGTGTAGTGTTTGGTAGTAGTGGTGGTGTTGGTGGTGTATGGTGTAGTGTATGGTAATGGTGTTGGTGTAGTGTTTGGTAGTAGTGGTAGTGGTGTTGGTGTATGGTGTAGTGTATGGTAGTAGTGGTGGTAGTGGTGGTGTTGGTGTAGTGTTTGGTAGTAGTGGTAGTGGTGTTGGTGTAAGTGGTAGTGACAGTGTTGGTAGTAGTAGTGTCGTTGTAAGTGGTAGTGATGATGGTGTTAGTGTAGTGTATTGGTAGTGGTAGTAGTGTTGGTAGTAATAGTGTCGGTGTAAGTGGTAGTAGTGGTAGTAGTGGTAGTAGTGTCGGTGTAAGTGGTAGTAGTGGTAGTGGTGTTGGTGTAAGTGGTGGTAGTAGTAGTGTCGGTGTAAGTAATAGTAGTGGTAGTAGTGGTGTTGGTAGTAGTGGTGGGGGGCGCTAAAAGGTGCACATGTGAGGGTGGGTGGGCGGCGTGTAATCAATACCCCCAGGAACCAACTGGGCCGCCGTACCCAGCACCCGGCAAGTGGGTCAGGATTCAGCCCTCACTCTCTCTCTCTCTCTCTTTCTCTCTCTCTCACTCTTACTTTCTCTCTCATTCTTGTAGTTTTAATTTTCTCTCTTTCTCTTACTCTTAATTTCCTCTCTTTCTCTTACTCTTAATTTCTCTCTTTCTCTCTCTTACTCTTACTTTCTCTCACTCTTACTTTCTCTCTCTTATTCTTGTAGTTTTAATTTCTCTCTCTCTCTCTCTCTCTCTCTCTCTCTCTCACTCTCTCTCTCTCCCTCTCTCTCTCTCTCTCTCTCTCTCTCTCTCTCTCTCTCTCTCTCTCTCTCTCTCTCTCTCTCTCTCTCTCTCTCTCTCTCTCTCTCTCTCTCTCTCTCTCTCTCTCTCTCTCTCTCTCTCTCTCTCTCTCTCTCCTCTCTCTCTCTCTCTCTCTCTCTCTCTCTCTCTCTCTCTCTCTCTCTCTTTCTTTCTTTCCACATACACACACACACTTTGGCCCCCTTATCTCCTCAGACCTCACTTCCTTCATATTTACTTGCTCCTTTTTTTAATTTCCTTTTCATTCTGTCTCTCATCTGCATTTGTCTTTTCCTCCCTTCACCCACTTCCCTTCGTCTCTCTTCCTCGGTCCTCCCTATAAATGCTTCTCTTCCTTTTGCACTTCTCTCCCCAGTTCTTTCTCTTCTTCTTTTGCCCTCACCATGCGCTCTCCCCCACCCCCTTCCCCCCGCCCCCCCCACGACTTCCTCTTCCCTTCTTCCGTCCTCACTTTACTTCCCTCCCTCGTGGAAATTCCTTCTCTCCCCTCCCTCCTTTATTGCTTCCCCTTCCCATTCTCTTGTCACCTTTCCACAACTCTATATTCATGGGACAACTTAAAATTCGAGGATGTGTATTTTGTATCATAGGTTGCCACGATTTGTCATCTCGATCTTATTGCCTACTTATGTTAATTTCAGCCTCTGGGGACTTTATTGGCTATATATGTCACGTGTCAGTGCTTTTCTCAGGCTGGTTAAACATAAAGGAAACTTATCATTGAAAGAGTTCGACTGTAATAAGTTAATCGAAGTGGTATATATTTGACTCGTCTGCCTCGCCCCTGTCAAAGTCTCGTATGCTCCTCGGACAGTGTTGTGTTGTTGTTGTTGTTGATGTTGTTTTTGTTTTTGTTGTTGATCTAAATTATTCCCTGGAAATGCTCGCTATCGATACCAAACAGTCTCGCCAGTTGTTAGTTATATCATGGTATATAATTATGGTCACCTCGGGTATTTGGTTAGTCCAATTCGTTTGTTGTTTGTTTACTGATTTATAATATTGTTGACGTATTCATTCCTGTGTCATTGATATATAAGGAGGTTACTATGATAACTTTCATTATAAACTCTAACCGTAAATCAGCGATGGAAATTTGTAAAGCATAAATTATAATCTAATGGATTAAGTATAATCCTAACCTCTCCTTTCCTATCCCATCTCTTACCTTTACTCTTCCCTCATCATCCACCCCCAACACAGATTGATTTTAAAGAGATAGTTTGTTCATAATTATTATCGTATATATTATTTTCTTCTCTGTTAGTGTATGTACACATGTGTCATCCATAATTATTATGTTGTCACCTCCTTCATACTAAACACCTCCATGTTGAAAATACACCTTGAACACCCTCTCAATCATAATTTAATTTCATATGTAGGTGATTTGTAAATTTTAATGATACAGGATAAGTTGATTTAGAACACAAATTATATTTTCAGTACATGGTAGAATTGCTGTAATATCCCACACCTATGTTAAGCACAATGTGCTATGTTTCCTCTCTGTGTTTTTGTGGTAATTGTTTAATATATTATGTCAGTATAGTAATATATTGTGTTGTTCCACAGATATTTATACAGTTGTATTTTTTTTCAGTCTTGACACATTAAACCAGAACATCCATATGTTCTTAAGCAGGAGTAATATTGTAAATTTCTATTATTGAGGTACATTTTCGTAGTCAGACAAGTATATGAACATAAATTTCTCCATTCACCAATTGGACCAGGTACTGCGGTACAGTAATACCTTCACGAGTATCATTGACTGTATCTGACTGAAAGCTATGGATTTCTGAGACGATAGGATTGCTATGATATTCCTGGAACAGCCTTGACCACCGGAGAGGGCCTAATCCTCCCTCCTCGCCTCCCTTTATCCTCTGCACACCCACTTTCCCACCAGATATTTTTATGATATCATTTCCCTTTCTGTAACCTGGCTATATATATAAGCGATCACAATTGAAGTAATAAAATAACACTGTATTATTTTCTACTGGGCAAGGATTTGATATGAAGTTAGCCTCTCATTTTAAGTAATATTTTCTCCTGCCCGATTTGATTGTACACTCACAAAAATTCTCAGTAATTAGCTTCAAGAAAATCGTCACTAGCCAGCGAATTGGAGAGTTACCGAGGTACTGGTCTGATTCCTGGCATATTTGGGAGTAAGGTATTGATTAGCCCTCCAAGTCGACCACAACAGATCCTTAATCATGAGTATGTCATTTCTAATATTTCACATAGGACTTTATAACTGAGATCAGTCACTTAATTCACAGAGAGTACAGTACCAGTAAACATAAAACACATTAAAGGTTCAGATTGGTTTGTTCTTTGTAAATGGTAAATTAAATTGAAGCAGGACGGTCACAAGTCAATATTTTTTATCTGAAGAAAACGCAAGGTATCCGTTTTAATTTAAATTAAATTGTGCTTTGTTCTACATCGTGTTTTATCTGTATGTAAAGAAAACTGCAAGCCAGAATAGATCCTTTGTTGCTTGAAATAAGGGCACGTCTATAGAGTCTCGTGACTTTTACGTTATTTTTCTGTGATGTTCAGCAATATTTCGTGTATTATGATATTTCTTGTTTTGAATGCAATTGAAATGAGATCAAGACAGGGATATAGATATTGTTCTTTATTTTTGTGAATATGCAATATGATATGTAAGTTTCTTGATGCTTTCATTATGTTACATTTCTTCACAAAACTCATTTCTTCACAACCATCCACCGAGGCTACTCTCTTTCAACCAACATTCATTCACAAAATAACTAACACAAAAATTATGTTTACACTTAGTAGAAGACATTAAGTACAGTACCATATCTTAACACCCTTTATTCATACATACACCTAACTACTAACCACAGAATAATGCATAATGTTAATGTTTAAATAATGGCAATATTAACCCTTAAGATATCATAATCTAACCTAAATTATATTTACCAATAAATGTCCTTTTTCCTATTGTAACTTATCTTTCCATAAAATGATTACACGTTCTTCATGTACAGAGTGCCACACTAAAGGTGATAGTCTCCCCAGTATATCGTACACTGTACACATACTCTCTCTAGAGATGCTACGCACCCTCGAGACACAAAGCCATGTTCAAGAACAGCGTTGCAGGTTATTCGGAGGGTCAAGATCTGGAAATCACATTAATTGTTATGTCGGAAGTGAAAGAAGTCTAAATTCAAGGCTTGATGGGATATGGTATGAGGTGCACTTACCAGCTGTGTACCGACATTGTGTATCAGACCTTCAATGCCTGTACAGTAATCAAAGGCACTACATTTACGAACAACTACCATCATACATACTAGTAAACAGGACTACACAATCATAGTCTACATCCATCGAACACATCATGATGTCTTTCTTGAAAATGGTCCACGGCACCTTACCTCACAGCTCACACTGTTCATCAAGAGTCACCAGTAAGGCATCTGGCTGGCCTGAAATAAATCCTGTTTTCGTTTCAGCTATCGGCCAGCTGTCGAGGAAGCGTTCAAGTGAGTCTGAAATTTAACCTCCTTTTCAGTGGATATTTCTTCCTGTGACGTCTAGATTGCAAGTTTTGTGGCAGGACAAGATTAGATATTTTGCTTTTGTGTGATGTTATAAGGGAATATAGACTGGCCCATGGTTAGATACATTTATTATTATGCTCAGTAAATAGTTTGCTGAGTACAGATGCTTGGCTGAACTTTATATATACAGTATACTGTATATGTACGTATGTATTTTGAAGACGTCATCAGTTGTATTTTCTGCACCTAACTAACTTGTCTCTGTTAAGATATTTTAATCATTCCTAAAGATGTTCGTGCATGTTGAAGCTTATTAATTCCCCTCCTGCATGACGGAGATTTACTTCTTGTTAAAGCTTTCCTATGCTTGGATGTGGCCTGCCTTTTTATAGTTGCATTGATCTATATATATTACTTATTGTACATTTAGTATTATTACTGTGTTACGGTACTCAATTTATCATAATTTATGTATATTGTTAAGTGATATATTTTGAAGTATTAGCCTATGTAGAAAAAGTATTGCCTTGTGTCAATGTTGAAGAATCTGCAGTACTACACCGTAATCTGAGTTTCTTCCAACTTAACTGCATGCAAAAGTACGATACCCTGTGAATCACATGTTGTCGTGAATGAGTATGTGTGTTCGTTGTTTACTACACATGAAAGATATAATGTTGTCGGTGCCTGAATACTCTATTACCTCAAAACTAGAGCGATGGGTAACAGAGATGAGGCTGTGATATCATGTGATCTATAATTATGTGTTAATTATGTGGAGACCAGCATGCATCAGATATACTGTAGCTGAACTCTGTGTTAGAATTTTGTAGTGTGTTGAGGTGAGTCTTGATTCTCTTCACTCTCATGTAATTCTCTTCATTAACTCAGCCACCTTGTTCTTGACACACTCTGGATTCTAGGTTCTCTCACACTCGTCTCTCTCAAAACATCCACCTCACTATTCACAATCTCTTGACTCCTCTTCAATTTTCATCTCATTACTCACACACGACT
Source organism: Petrolisthes cinctipes (assembly GCA_033782935.1). Lineage (NCBI taxonomy): Eukaryota > Metazoa > Arthropoda > Malacostraca > Decapoda > Porcellanidae > Petrolisthes > Petrolisthes cinctipes. Next base: position 28,255 of record JAWQEG010008374.1, on the reverse strand, counting down.
CACTTTTTTCACTATCACCTTATTTCTTACACTCTTGACTTTGTTTTTTTTACACCAGAACACTTCTCCCTAGAACTCACAGCCTGCTCTCTCTTCTCAAATTAAACCTCACAAACAACATACATGGGTTTTGTCTTCATCATTTTCGAGACAACCTAGAGACACATGCTTCCTCTTTCCACCACAACCCATTATAAGGTAGTGAGTGTCATTTATGAAAATAGTATGAGCAACATAGCTTCAAAAGCCTTGCTATCTGTCTTTTCTGTCCTGTTAATGTGCTTAGATATTTAATTAATTTCTACTTGTATTCCTCACTATCTATTTAGACCTACTATTCTTACATTACAATCAACTTAGGCCTAATTTTCTCTCAACACAAGCCGCTCAAACCTCTACTTTCACGACACGACCAATCAATCAGTCCTTCTCTCTTGACATCACAATCTACATAGGCCTGTTCTCATGTACTCTTCAAATCCCACACAGGCAAGATAGGCTAAGGGACGAATCATAGGTCCAGAACACTGTGCCAACCTACAACTATGGCAACTGTAACTGCACTATCAATTCATTATCACTACTAGACTGTTGTACTACTTTCTCGTCTCTCTGTTCTCAAGACTCACCTCACCACTCGTGTATCTCTCTAAATCTAGTGTCTGATGGTGTTTGTATATATATATTTTACTTATCTGTGTTTATGTATACTTGTGAATATTATGTGTCACCGATAACCTCGCCCGGACACCAGCTACAAGTCAACACAAGCCAACCTTACCATCATCACAGTGAGTAGATCCCATGTGTAAATGATTTCTTCCAGATGTATTATTCTCTCACAGGGAAATGACAAAGAACTGCTATATCAATTTGGAAAGACACGTTAAAATTTATATTACTTTCTTCTCGCACTTTCATGTTGTGTTATTCCCCGATAAAAAAGATAAAGAGGAGAATATTGTGTGGGTTTAGGAATGGGATCGTTATCATATACAATGAATGCAATCTTGATAATATTTTGAGAGACATCGGGTTTCACATTTGTGCCACAATTGTAAACCCCATCAGAGGGAGACCAGTAAATCCCGAGCAATATGGTTGGGATTGGGGGGGTAGGATAATTCTTTGAGCTCACTAAAATTCAATTTGCTGGTTTCAAAGACTTGGAGAGATGTAGCGTCTTTAGTTATTTAAGAGTATCGATGAAAGCATTGATTCCCGACGGACGGACGAATTTTGTGAGAATAACATTACACAACACAGTTTCATATGTTGGTTGTCATTATCATAATTTAGAATACTGTTGATGATTTAGATTTGATTCGCTTAGAATGCTCTACTAGAAGGGCACTTGCTAAAATACAATACTTTGCAAACGTCAAATAAAGTCTACGGTTATATCCACAAACATTTCATTATATGTATTATCCATTATCAAACTTAAAGTCAGCCCAGTCCTGACTTTGACTTTTGACCTGAGTCCACCATAGTTGCAGTACAATTTTGTTTCGTAGTGCCCACTCATCCTGTGAGGTTTGATCATAATCTGTATGTACATTCTTGAGTTTGGTGGTACAGTATAACAAACGAAGAGCGAAGGTAGTAAACATGTCACTGACGGGAAGAAGCAGTGGCCAATGGTCGTCAATAGAGATTCCTCCTCATATGGTTCTATTCCTAAACCATCATAAAAGTGAAAATAGTGTAAATACCTCCACGTTCACATGTTCGCCCTCAGTCCCGTGATATCCCTACCCATTGATTAACATTATAACACAGAGTCTGACGCAATATGCTAGATTTTCTTATTACAACCAGATTATTATTGTCTGAGGGAAACGAAACCGATGTCCAAAGCTTATATATAGACCATAGGAACTCACACATAACTTGCATCTTATAATTAACTCGGATGCGATGCTTGGATAACAGTAAACCATCTTATATGGACGAAGAATCCGCCTCGTCCAAGATTAATTGGAGATTGATAGCTACCTTTTCCAGGAGGTTGCCCTTCCCCTCTCCCTATCACATGTCCCAGCTCCCAATCTTCTGCCTTCCCCATCTTGTGACAAAGGTGGCCCGACGCCTATCAATAAAAAGGGACACCAAACGCGATTGGCATTTAAGATTAAATTGCTGTAATGAATTGATGTAAGATACCTCCAAAAAATAATGAAGGCAACTAACTGTACATCGAACTAGGGAAATATGAGAAATTACCCAGCAGCCAATCTCTATAGACGTCGACCCCTCGCAAAACGTTACTACCACCACGGCTGTGTGATGAGGCCAGAATTTGAGTTGTCGCTGGGCGTTTATTGAGCAAGTTTCCTCATTTGTGCCGTATCAGGGGCGAAGGGGAAAGGAAGGGACAGCAGGGCAGGGAAGTGTAGAGAGGGAACGAGTTGGGGACAGACACTGGGGCGCTGGTAAGAGAAACCGAAGAAGAAAAGATGTGTAGAAAGATGAAGGTAGTAGAGTGAGGGTATACAGGACAGAGGTTGTTTGGACTAGTGAAGGAATGTAGGGAGAAAAAGAAGAAGGAGAGGAGGAGGAGGAGGAGGAGGAGGAGGTGGGGGGTAAAGTGTGAGAGACTGAAATAGGATAGAAATGTAAAAAGAAGACAATAGCAAAGTAAGAGTACATTGAGAGTACGTAAAGATATAAGTAGTAACGGAATAGTGTCGGGAGAAAGAAGGAAGTAAGGGCAAGGCAGGGTTTAGTGTGCATGTGAGAGTGAAGAACCAAGGAAGTGTAGGAATAAGGATCCGATGGGAGGAAAATGATCATCACAGAGCCAGGGTGTACTGAGACTGAATTAGCAGGAGCGTGGAGCGGGAAGGAAGTATAGGAGAGAGAGGAGGTGTACAGTCGATACATTGAATTAGCCCAAACGTATAGAGAGAAGGAAACAGGAGAGAGTGATGGCATAGTGTGTGAGAGAGAGGAGAGTAGAAGCAGAGAAATGTGGGATTGAGCAGCAGCAGAAGTAGTAGGAGAGGTCACAATAGAAATGGAAGTCTTAACAGAAGTCTTAGTGTGGGTCGCAGTGGTAAGGAAAGGATGATTTAAATGTAGTGACTAATTAAGAGAAAGAATAAGTGCACGAAGGTATTCAAAAACCCTTCAAACAACGACAGAACAAATGGTCCCTTTAAGGTTGTTTGGTTTTGTTATGCTTATTAATCTTCGAGGGTGAGGGAAAGTATAACCAAGAAGGAAACAGCCACAACAATCAAAATGGGAGAAAAGAGAGAGGAAAACACAGGAGATTGATGCATAAAGGGAAAAGGAGATAGGTAGATAAATAGATACAGAGAGAAAGAGAGAGAGACACACACACACACACACACACACACACACACACACACACACACACACACACACACACACACACACACACACACACACACACACACACACACACACACTGGAGAAGCAGGCAAGCTAGCATGGTGCAGGGTAGGGGACATTGTATCCCGAGGCAGAATAATATTACTGACAAGAGCAGAAGCAGTTGTCCCTTCTGCCATGATGTCCTCCCACTGTTGTTGCTGGAAGTGGTTTTCCCTTTGGACTCTTCTTCGTACATTGGCTTCTTGTTTGCAATGAGGTCCAGGGGTCATTATAGCACACAGAAATACAAACATGCTTGGGCTCTCACTTTCGTTTTCTCTCACTGGTTATCTGTCTCTTTTTGTTCCTCTCATAACATATTCTCTCTCTCTCTCTCTATACATATATATCACACACACACACACACACACACACACACACACACACACACACACACACACACACACACACACACACACACACACACACACACACACATCACGTTTTACGAGCTGTCACTGAGGTGCATAGAGATAAAGTTTGAAGAGTACTACAACTGGAACTACATAAAGGATAGTGTTTTATGACGCAAAGCAGATGGTGTTGTGATCAGTTGCTACTGCTTTGATATTACAGTGTGGAAAATAATATACTTCAGCCCCTCCTTGTTACTGTGAAGACACAAATATTCCTCCTTACTTACATACGGTAACTGTCTTGTCTCTGAGGAAATTATATGATGCAGGAACCTTATTATTTTCTGCCATGTTGATGAAAGTATTAACCCTGATCCTTAAACACTAGTTAACATTTCATTGGAAGTAAAAGCGATTGACGTATGTCTATTGCTAATGATTCCTCGCTTAAAAAAAATATATATATATATATAGAAGAATTACTGATACCATTGCTAATACATTTGTCAAGTCCATTCCTATAACTACTTTCTCAGACATCTGCTAATATTCAGTAATATAATTTTCCCTTTGTGTACAGTCTAGTATTCTCGATTATGTCCTTCAACCATATTTTGGGAGTCTGAAAGGCAGTTTTTATGGAGGAACAAATACCGTATGTTGGGACCGTCCTTTTGGTGAGAGGAAGGGAAAAGGTTGGTGAGAGCACTTATGACGCACGCCCCTTCTCTCTCCCTCTCCCTCTCTTGCTACTTCTGTCCTCCTCTCTCCTTTCCTTCCCTCCCCTCCCCTCCCCTCTCCTCTCCCCTCCCTCCCCCTCCCCTCCCCTTCCCCTCCACTCCACTCCCCTCCCCTCCCCTCCCCTCCCCGCCCCGCCCCTGCCCCTTTCCCGTCCCCTCCTTTCTCCTTGCCAGACCCACTTCCACTCCTCTCATAACGTGCTCCCTTCCACTGTTCGTTGTAAAGTATGTTTTTCTTACTCTCCACTCCACATCCCAACAACAGCTCAGTCCCCTTTCTCTCGCCCTGTTTGCCTCTCTTCCTCTATCGTGTCCCCTTCTCTTTCACTCCTGCACTGAGTTCCCCTTTCTCACTTACCGTGTTTACTCCTTCCTATTCTTTCTAAAACTGTTATATACCATTTCTTTTTTCTCATCACAACTCTACGCCCCGTTTTTTCTTCCACTGTCCCTCCTTTCCTTCCTTTTCCTTTGCGCTTGCTGTCCCTCTCATCTGTCTCATTCTCTTCTGTGGTATCAAGTCTTTCTAGCCGAGCCGTCTTATTTTGTTCCATTTTTACTCTTTTTCACAACTACTCAGTTGCTTTCTCTCTCCCTGCACTGCCTCGAATCGAGATCTTTCTCTTTCACACCAATCAGCTCTGTCTTTGTCTCTCGTTGCTTTATATATGTCCTTTCCTTCCCTCACTTTCCTTTCACAAGTCTAACCCTGAAAGTCTGTGTTTTTCTTCTTCACGCAACTACTCCAGCCCACACCACCGTCTCCTCTCTCCTCTCTCTCTCTCTCTCTCTCCTCTCTCTCTCTCTCTCTCTCTCTCTCTCTCTCTCTCTCTCTCTCTCTTCTCTCTCATCTCTCTCCTCTCTCTCTCTCTCTCTCTCCTCTCTCTCTCTCTCTCCTCTCTCTCTCTCTCTCTCCTCTCTCTCTCTCTCTCTCTCTCGTCACACCACTCCCTGTTCGTCCCCCTCCTCCTGCCCTTCCGTCACCGTTGTTGTTTATTTTCTGTCTCGCACCACAGCCTGTTTTCCCTCCTCACGCCAGTTCATATTTTTTTGTATAGTTTTCTCTTCCCTCCTCCCTCACCACATCCGATGCTCTCTCTCTCTCTCTCTCTCTCTCTCTCTCCTCTCTCTCTCTCTCTCTCTCTCTCTCTCTCTCTCTCTCTCTCTCTCTCTCTCTCTCTCTCTCTCTCTCTCTCTCTCTCTCTCCATTAGCCCCCCTCACACCCCCCACCCCCTCTCCCACTCTTACCCTCACCTCCACCACTCTCATACCAACCCTCATCCTCTCCACCCACAATCGGAACAGCTTAGCCTTCATCCGGACATAGCTGAGTGGCCTTTGATGTGAAGAGCTGGAATTATGGATAAATTCTGTCCCCCCAGTAAAGTGCACCGTCAGTGGATCTTTTGTAAGCCTATTTATTCCCTCTGACTATCAGCCTCAATTCTTCTTATATGCCGTATTCCCAGTCTTTAGGGATCGCAACTTAGGGTGAGTGAGTGTCGGCTTGGTGATGTTTCTTTGACTCTGAGATACATTATGTTATATTTATTTTCTCTTTGAACTATAAAAGGAGTTGCCGACCAGGACGTTCTTCTAGTCCCTTCAGGTTAGGATGGGTATTATGAGCTCCTTTGCTAAGTATTCATATGCAAGCCTATAGTCCCTTCAAGATACCTCTTAGTATGTGGGGCGATACCTTAATGGTTTGGCTACCCTTTGGACCCGAGGTATTCACTTTCTTCTGTTCAGTTGTCCCATTCCTTTAATTCTTTATCCTCTGTACTTGCTGACCTTGCTCTCTGTCTCCTTCTCACATGTAATACAAGATCTTTCTGGCCTATCACAGTCATTCTTTTTTCCTTTACACTCCACTTCTTTCCAATACAATATACTGTACATGGAAAGGTATACAACCCCGTTAACAATATCCTGGAAATCCTGGAAAGAGAGAGGGTGGCAAGCCTGTTATTCCCCTAGAGAGTGGGTCGTGATTCCATCCATACTGATTCAAATACCAGTTCATCCCTGGGAATGGTAAGGGAGTTTGAAGCAATGATTTGTCGTCCAGTTTGTCGACACCGGGCCCATCCACATCTCCATCAGCGCCCCTTTGGATCCGAGCCACTCCTTTACCATTCTACAACTGTCCCTCCTTTCTCTTTCCATTCCCCATGTCTACACCGGGGCCCATCCACCCTCCATCAGCGCCCCTTTGGACCCGAGCAACTCCTTTACCATTCTACAACTGTCCCTCCTTTCTCTTTCCTTTCCCCTCGTGCTTCAGGGTCTTCCATGTCTAGTGTGTCTTCTTTTCTTCTCTTTAATTCATTTCACCCTCCACCATCAATAATCCAGTTTTAAATAGAGTTGTACTTCAAGTATATATATATATATTGCTTGTGCTGTCAGGTTTAAATACGACTGTTCGAATCCGTGGTTTTTTTTTTTTCCCCTCTTCCTGTAGCTAGTTGTTAATAATGATCTTATTGACAGTTTGTTGTGGATATTATACTAAGTTGTTCATAGATCTAGTATAATGCATAAGATGTAACCCTTAATTAATTTTTGGGTCAAAGGATGGTTCTACCTTTGAATATCAGAAGTGCTATTCCCCCAACAGTAGTAATCACTCCCTCACCTTCGTAGACGAGTTTGTATAACGTAATCAAACGGCTTTGTAGGGATTGGTGGGTCTGTTTATGTTTGAATGTCCTTTGTATTTCTGTGTTCCATTTGCTGGTGTCAGGATGTCAGACGTAATTTTAGCTTAAAGGTCATGTAAATTGTGGTAAGAATTGGTATAGGGGTTGATGAGACGAATGGTGTGTGTGTGTGTGTGTGTGTGTGTGTGTGTGTGTGTGTGTGTGTGTGTGTGTGTGTGTGTGTGTGTGTGTGTGTGTGTGTGTGTGTGTGTGTGTGTGTGTGTGTGTGTGTACTGAGAGGAATGAGGACTTAATTAAGACTTGTAAATGGTTCGTCTAAAAGATAAATGTCCTTAAGTGTTGATAGAGTGAGTGGTGTGTGTGTGTGTGTGTGTGTGTGTGTTTGTTTGTTTGTGCTGAGAGGGAAGAAGTGAAGGAGCAGCAGCGGCCTGACTAAGGAGAGGGTAGATAAGCCTTAAGAGGAGGTGGAGGAGGAGGAGGTGGAGGAGGAGAAGGAGGAGGAGGAGGAGGAGGAGGACCACCAGAGTGAGTAATTGAGTGATAACCTGGAACTTGGCCCTCTGCCGCCCCGTCCTCCCCGACTCCCTTCACGCCATTCCTTCATCTATTCCTTCTTTATTCTCGGTTAGGTTAGGTTAGGTTAAAATTGGTTTGGTTAGGTTAGGTTAAAATTGGTTTGGTTAGGTTAGATTTGGATACGTTAGGTTAGGTTAAAATTGGTTTGGTTAGGTTAGATTGGGATACGTTAGGTTAGGTTAGGTTAAAATTGGTTTGGTCAGGTTAGATTTGGATACGTTAGGTTAGGTTAGGTTAAAATTGGTTTGGTTAGGTTAGATTTGGATACGTTAAGTTAGGTTAGATTAAAATTGGTTTGGTTAGGTTAGATTTGGATACGTTAGGTTAGGTTAGGTTAAGTTAGATAAGATTGGATTAGGTTAGGTTAAGTTTCTCTCACCTTCCTGTTTGGGTGCCACCTCGGACTTGAACTAATCCCTTTCCTCCTCTTCCACTTTCTTGCTTTCTATCCTCTCTGTGTTTCCTGCTCTTATTATTATTATTATTATTATTATTTTTTTTTTATTTTTTTATTTTTTTTTTTTTATAAAGTCTTTCTGCCCTAACACAGTCTTCTTTCTTTCTACTTTTCATTCATTTATTCCCTTCCTTTCGTTCCTCTATACTTCCTTGTCTTGTTTTATTCCTGTTCCTCCTTGCCTCGTATTTTTTACATTCCCCTTACTATCTTGTCCTTGTCTTGTCTTTACATTTTTCCTTCCCTTCCTTATTCTCGTTTTCCTGCCTTTCTCTCTTATCCCCTATTCATTCTTTCATTTCCTCGTCCCTCTTTTACTCGTATTTCCCAATCCCTCTTTATCTTGTTTCCCTCCTCCCCCTTTCCTACCTCCTTCCCCCCTTTCCTCCTCCCTCCCCCCTTTCCTACCCCCCTCCCCCCTTTCCTCCTCCTTCCCCCCTTTCCTACATCCCTCCCCCCTTTCCTCCTCCCTCCCCCCCTTTCCTCCTCCCTCCCCCCTTTCCTCCTCCCTCCCCCCTTTCCTACCTCCCTCCCCCTTTCCTACCTCCCTCCCCCTTTCCTACCTCCCTCCCCCCTTTCCTACCTCCCTCCCCCCTTTCCTACCTCCCTCCCCCCTTTCCTACCTCCTTCCCCCCTTTCCTACCTTTGCCACAAGAATAATGAATGCAGTAGGAAAGGGTGCAGAGGAAAAATGTGTGTGTGTGTGTGTGTGTGCATTTTTGTGTGTGCGTGTGCGTTTGTATGTGTATGTTTATGTCTGTGTGTATGTTCTTGTGGGTGTGTCTGTGTGTGTATGTTCATGTCCGTGTGTGTGTGTGTGTGTGTGTGTATGTTCATGTTCGTGTGTGTGTGTGTAGGCTCATGTACGTGTGTATGTCTGTATAATCCTGTCCGTGTGTGTGTATATATGTGTGCCGGTTAGCTACGGTAAGTGGTGGAGTTTTTTCCCCCTGGCGGCCTCCATTCGGTCATTAATAACAAGGGGTGGAAGGAGGGGGGGGGTTGGGGGGAGCGGTGGGGTTTGGGGGCAGGGGGGGGGGGGTTGGGGGGGAGAGGGGGGAGCGGTGTTCATGCTAATGCGGCGCCACATAATTAATGCTGGCAGGACCTGGGAGAGGCACAAGATCCTCCACACGCCCTCTCACATCCTTCTTTTTCCCTCCCACTCATCCTACTCCCACTCATTCTACTCCCACTCCCTCTAATCCTTCTCTTCCCTCCCTCGCATACTCCTCCCATTCCCTCTCATCCTTCTCTTCCTTCCCTCTCATAATCCTCTCTCCCTCTCATCCTTCTCTTTCTTCCCTCTCATCCTCCACCCGCCCTCTCACATCCTTCTTTTCCCTCCACTCCCTTTCATCTTCTTTTCCTTCCCACTCCCTCTCATCCTTCTCTTCCTTCCTTATCATACTCCTCTCACTCCCTCTCATCCTCCTCCCACTCCCTCTCATCCTCCTCCCACTCCCTCTCATCCTCCTTCCATTCCCTCTCATCATCCTCCCATTCCCTCTCATCCTCCTTCCATTCCCTCTCATCATCCTCCCATTCCCTCTCATCATCCTCCCATTCCCTCTCATACTCCTTCCATTCCCTCTCATCATCCTCCCATTCCCTCTCATCCTTCTGTTATCCTCTTTCCCCCTTCTGTTTTTTCTCTATTTCTCTTCCATCATTCTAACTCTTTCCTTTCATCCTCTTCCCCTTACCCCTCACTATCATTCCCCTTCCTCGTTTCTTCTCCTTTACTCTTCTTCCCCCTCTCTTCATCCTCATTCCCCTTCCTCTATTCTTCTTCCCCATCCCTTCATCCTCATTCCCCTTCCTCTACTCTTCTTTCTCCTCCCTTCATCCTCATTCTCTTCTTCATCTACCATTCTTACTCTGGTACCTCCCCAAACCAATAATAATAATAATAATAATAATAAGAGTAATAATAATAATAATAATAGTAATAATAATAATGATAATAAAAACACCTATGATCATACCCCAGGCAAAAATATATTAATAGATAGATAAATACATAAAGCTCCCATCATTTAACCCCGGTCAAAAATAGGTAAAACTTGTACCCACATTTACCCCTCATAAAGTACCAACGCACAGGTTCATGCTCCCACGCCTACAGATATACCCCTCCCTTCCCTACCCCAAAACACACACACACACTCATTCAAACATACACACATACACACATACAGACATAAATAAACCCCCACACACTCACTCAAACACACACGCACACGCAAGGACACACACACACACATAAATAAGTAAACTCTCACACTCAAACATTCACAGTATTTCTCTCTCACACACACACACTCAAACACACACACACGTACCCTCATGACTTCAACCACACTTAAAAATAGATAACTGTTTGCGATCTATCAAGGTATTCCCCCTGGCAGGCAGTACAGCCGTTTCAGATCTGACTTTCAACGTTGCATTAATTCTTGATCTGTCGTGGAACTGAAATATTAAATCACCCAGAGGTATGTTCCTTAATCTGATATACAGGCACAGAAATGTCTCCTCGTAGGGTATAAAGGCACAGAAATATCTTTTATTATGGTACAGACTCTCAAGCTTAAATTTTCTTTTAATATGATGCATACAGACGCTCAAACATTTATTTTATTATGATAGAGACAGACGCACAGACATTTATCTTAATATTGATACAGACAGATGCACAGACATTTCTCTTAATATGATACAGACAGACACACAAACATTTCTCTTAATATAATACAGACAGACGCACAGACATTTCTCTAATATAATACAGACAGACACACAGACATTTCTCTTAATATGGTCCAGGCGCTCAGAAATGTCTTGTAATATATCATGTTTCTCGCTTCAGGATACCAGATGCGAGTCTTGGTGAAGTTTCCTTGAAGTGTCTCGATTTTTCATTCCAGTATTTATGAAACACACGTAAGGCGAGCATTAGAGGAATTGTGGCCTTGAGAAATGTATCGCGAGGATTTCATATACCTATTCATAAAATATAATAATGTACACGATTTCATTTACATATTCGCCCAAACTTTCTTCCATCATTCTAGTGAGGGATGGCGGAGTGAGTGAGGGGCTTTTCTTGGAAACATACTCTCCCTTAAACTGCGTGTCTGGAGTATAAATCTGCATAATTTTCTCCAAATGTGCGAGTTGAAGCCAGCAGGACCAGAAGAGGATCAGACGAGTATTAATTAACCTCTCTGTGTACGTACGGTTGACTCAATCTTGTTTGACGGTTTTCGTAATTTCGTGCTTCAGACCTCACGTGCTTTTCATTCGCTTATACGTTTTTCAGAAAACATGGTGACGTGTTGTATTATTCAGCTAAAGGTGCTCCCAAAGGCTGAAACTCGTAAAAAATGTAAACAAAATGTATTATTACTTTTGTCCGAGAGGATTACTGTAACTCACTGGCGAGTCATCCGTGCGAGAGAGGGTTAATTAAGATGGAGAGATGTGACCCAGTAAAGAGTGAGTGAAGGCGGTGAGAGGGTGGAGTGGGAGTGGAGTGGAGTGGGGGAGCAACAAGCATCTTGAGCGTGTTATCAGATTGCTGAGGTGGCTGAGTCGAGGAGGGGCAGCGAGAGGGTGGCTCAAGCAGCAGGTGTGGAGGAGGGGATACTACAGCTGGAGTGTCAGGAGAGAAGCAGGGAGAGGTAGGGGGACTTAAAAGAAGGATTGAGGCTGGTAAATGTGCAGTAGTCGAGAGGAATGGGTGAAAGTAGGGGGCTCAAGAAAGATTGGGGCTGGGGAATGGAAGAGGGAAGGGGGACTTGAAAAGGATTGTGGCTGGTAAATGTACAGTACTTAGTCAGGGAGGTTGGGTATAGTTAGGGGGCTTCAGAATGATTGTGGCTGGGGATTGGGTGAAGGTAGGAGGGGGCTTCAGAAAGATAGGGAATGGAAAATGTACATTAGCCAAAGGAATGGGAGAAGCTAGGGGGATTTTAGAGGATTGGGGCTGGGGACTGTGTGAAGGAAGGGGTCTTGAGAGAGAGCATTAAGGCAGGGGCATTGTTAGGAATGTAGTGAGCAAATAAAAAAAAAATAAAAAAAAATATAAGTGTATAGTGAGTGAAAGCAGAGGAATGGATGAGTTTAGGGGAATAAACATAAAGTTATTGAAAAGTGAAAGGTGAGTGAAAGTAGAAGAAATGACGAGTGTCAGTTGAGTAAAACAAAAGACCTGATGAATGGAAAGTAAGTGAATTAAAATGAAATATTACAGCTCGAGTGTGGAGGGGAAACGAAAGTAATGGAGGAGCTACTTCGGATCAGAGCCAATCCCTTTCCTCTCTTCTTTTGTCCCTCATTTTCATATATTTCCTTCGTGCTTGCTGCCCCTCCTCCCTGTGTCCTTCTTTTGTGGGGTAAAGTCTTTTTGATCATGGACAGTCTTCTTTCTTCTCCTTTTCACCCATTCATTCCCTCTTTCCCAACATTTACCCTTTTACTTTTTTTTTTCTTCCTCCATTTTCTCCCTTTGATGATCGTTCCATTTCTCATTTCCCCATCATTCAGTCACTATTATTCATGCCTTCTTATCTCCTCTTTTTTCTCTTATTTTCCTTTTATTCATACCCCATATATTATTTCCTTTTCCCATCTCTTCATTCCCTTCTTTTCTCATTCCTCTCTTACTCTCCTTATGTCCTCCCCATCCCCCCCCCTCCTTCTTTTTTACTTACTCTTGCTGTTTCTCTTCGCTCTTTCACCCCTTATCACCCTTCCTCCATCCCTCCCTTTCTTTCTTTCTCTTTCCTCCCACCTCCTCTCCATTTTTCGTCTCCAGTTCTCCCCTCCCACTTCTTCCTCCTCCATCTATCTCCTCCAGCATCTTTTCTTCCTCCTCTCTTCCTCTTCCTTCTCTCTTCCTCTTCCTTATGTCACCACCTCCTCCTCCTCCTCCTCCTCCTCCTCCTCCTCCTCCTCCTCCTCCTCCTCCTCCTCCTCCTCCTCCTCCTCCTTCCACCCACCACCACCACCACCACCACCTCCTCCTCCAGTAATGAGAACGGTGCTATTAAATCCGGATGAGTGAGCCGCCTTTGTAACGGTGGGAGGGGCGTTCAGTGGAGCTATGTTGATGCAGGAGCTCATTACCAGCGTTGATGATACGACTCCAGCCTCGCCTCCTCTCTCTCTCTCTCTCTCTCTCTCTCTCTCTCTCTCTCTCTCTCTCTCTCTCTCTCTCTCTCTCAGTAGCATTCTGTATCTATATATATTCATCCATCCATCAATTTGTTTACTTATTTGTTTTATCGAGACAACTGCTGAGGTTATTTATATAATTGTTTCATCCCCTTTTCTTACTCCTTCGGCAGTCTATGTTAAATAATTTCAAGACACAGATTAGTGCCCTTGGAAATGAATAGGGCATCTTCTCTGGAAACATATAATCCGTACCACCCTAATTCCTCAACAACGTATAATAACCCTTGTATAAATCGGATGAACATTTGTGTATTCATCTTTAAACTTAAAATCATCAAAGAAGTACGTTCACTCTTTACACCAGAAGAAACCTGCTTTAATTAAGGACTAACCCGAAACGATATTTTAAGGCACAGGAAAAGCACCTTTGTTCAGAGGTTAAGGGGGAAGTTTTGTGTTGGTAAATCTGGAGCAACTAAATCCTCCAAACTATTCCAAGCAACAGAACACCATTATTTTTGCTCTTCTCGTCCCGTTTCCTGGCATACTTTGGAGGAATCAAGGCACTCCAATGTACCAAAAAAGAATTACCACCTTAACGTAAACAGGGTTGATTTCAATTTGGGTGCTGTTTGAAATGCATTTAGCGGTTCCTTTGAGGGCGTATCCTGGTAATTGACACACAACTCCGTCTGCACACGCTGCCACGGCCGGTAATGGTGCGAGAATTCCGGCACGCCTGATTGGTTAGGTCAAACTCAGCAGGATAATGTGATTGGCTAGGTTAGAAGGAAAGGCTCTTGTGAGAGGTGAGCTGTTAAAAGTCCTTCAGGTAATATACTTTGAAGAGAAGCATCCTTGGGTACATTGTCAATGATATTATCTTTACGACCAGCCTTTCATCTCTTCAGCTGTCTCTCCTTTCACCCATTTTTCCTTTGTGCTTGACGTCCCTCCTCTCTGTCTCTTCTTCCTTGTAGTATATATTATGTGATACTCCATGTAGGGACGAATCAGACCCTTGTAAAGGTTTAGTTGGAATCATATGAAAAACCTGATGAATCTGTAAAGGATATTGGGCTTCGTGGATGCATTTTTCGCTTTCGTAGTTATATGAGACTTCGAGGAAAGATTGAATGTGACAGTGACACCAACCTTGTTAATGGAAGGCTCAGGTTAAAGGAATGAATTTTGTTTAAAAAAATAATGTCATTAGATTTTCTTTCAAGGAAATTTTCATGGACTGTGTTTTGCTGGAGTTAAATTATTGGAGATTCATTCTTCCTAATTCTGAAATTGATACTAAATCTGAAACTATTTGAGTGGGATGCGGTAGGTATGTGCTGTGTAGATCATGAGGCTGCGGGATGCTACAGAAAAGAGAGAATGCCGTGAATATATTACACCCATACAACTGATGTCTTTATACAGGTGAATCATCCATTTTCCTTACGCAGCCTATTGAGGTTCTCATGTGTGGGATCATACGACCGTATACAAATTCCTACGTTGGAAAAGTTTGTCTCCTGTTTATAATAGACGAATAACAAAGACCTTTTGTGGTGGAGTGATTGTCATCCAATAATTCCCGGGACGATGAACCACTCGGCCAAAAATGTGAACTAATCAGAAAGTATCTCAGTTGGCCGAATGCCACTCGTTAATTTGAGCCAATCATAGCTCATCCGGCAAACTTTTTAATGGCTTTAGTTTGTTTCTAAATAAGTTGGTCCTTTGTGCATGTATGTGTTATGATTTTTTCCTGTGTTTTGTGGTGTCATTAGCGGAACTTTTATTTTCGGGCAAATATTTCATGCGTTCAGGTGTTGTGCTTGTTAGGAACACACCATCATTACACATGTACTCGTCTATACACACAGATGATTTTTATAATTTATTTTTTTTCATTGAGACAAGTGGGTCATACAAGCAAAAAGCCCGCTTGATATCTTTAATTGAGAAGTGGAAGAAAATGGGAGATCCAGAGTTGAGTCCAGTTATGTTCGAGATGCCTTGACACATTGCCCCTCAATTACGTTAGCTGTTAGTGCGATTCCTTCCGGACGTCACATGCATTTCCTCACAACCTGCCCTTGACCAACAACTTGCCTCTACATAGCTTCTCTTGGTCTCAGCTGGTTTTGGCCCCATATCCGTCCCTGGTCGAGCTCTCAGTGCCATCAATTTTATACCTGTAGTGGCCTGGACTGTTGTGTGTCCCACCTTCTCTCGCCTGTGTGTCCCACCTTTCTGTGATGCGTCTTAATTCTTATATACTTTGACAAACCCTTCTACATATTACAATCAACTTCTACTGCTCGTACAACCCTCGTCACTTTTTAGTTTGTCCCCCCTTCTCTCCGTCTACTGTGACCATCTCCCCCTCTCTCTCATTTTTACCTTTGTGACCTCCTTCTCTGTGTCTCGTTCTGTTGTATCACCCAGTTCCCCTCTCAGTATGACCCAACCACGTGATTGATGGCCACGGCACCCTCTCATTGAGTTCACCCCTCACCTGGTATGATAAACCATTCCTCCTCCGTTGCCAGTATGACCCAGTTCTCCCAATACCAGTACGACCTAGTTTTAACAGTACCAGTATAATCCAGTTCACCCCATACCGTATCTCCCAATATCAGTATGACCCAGTTTACCCAATACAAGTATGCCCCTGTTTCCCAATACCTGTACCAATATGACCCAGTTCTCCCAATACCAGTAAGACCCAGTTCTCCCTATGGCGTAAACCTCATTCTGCCGCCTTTCACCTGTTTGTATGACCTCCTCTCCCTTTCGTCCTAAGGTGTGTTTCCCATATAAGGGGTATTTATTGCCTGCGGTGGTGAGGGCAACTTTCTAAAGGTTTGAGCGACCCCTCACATCAGGGCCACTCCCTCTCAGGTCTTCAGCTTGCTACCCCTGCTCTCCCTCGATTTCCCTTTCTTGCTTGCTGTCCCTACTCTCTCTTAACTCCCTCCCCTCCTTCCTTGTACTACAGGATCTTCCAGGCCTAGTATGGTCTTCTTTCATCCTCATATCAATTGTCTTCTCTCTCATGCTACAGTTTTTCCTTTCCTCTTTTTTCTTCTTCCTCCTTTTCCTTTCTTCTTTTTCCTCTTCCTCTTCTTCCATTCTTCTTTTTCCTCTTCCTCTTCTTCCATTCTTCTTTTTCCTCTTCCTTCTCCTTACTCACACTTCTCTTTGTCTCCAGCTCACTCCTACTATGACCCAGTTATATTATTATTAGAGTGTCAAAGTTGCTTGTACCAATTTTCCTGTTGATATTAAAAATTTCTCCTGCTTGTACTGTTCCATCTACATACTCATATATATATATAGTCACTCATTTACCCACTCCCACACACTCACTCACTCACTCACTCACTCACTCACTCACTCACTCACTCACTCCCACTCACTCACTCACTCCCACTCACACACTCCCTCACTCACTCACTCACTTTCTCTCCCAACCACCCCTCCACACACTCAACTCACCCACCCTCTCAACTCAACTCTCCCACCCACCCACTCGACTCAACTCTCCCACCCACTCAACTCAACTCTCCCACCCACTCAATTCTCCCACCCACCCACCCACTCCACTCGAAAATCCACCCACTCACTCCCACCCAGCTGTCCACCCGCCCGCCCGCCCACCCGCGCTCCTCTCTTGTCTGTCTGTGACCGGGTCTGTATTTGTGCGTGCGTTTCTGCGTGTGCGTGTGTGTGTGTGCATGTATATGTACGTGTACGTGCGTGTGTGTGTATTTCGTGTGTGTACGTGTGCGTGTGCGTGTGTGTGTGTGTGTGTGGGACGCGCACCTAACCTTGGAGGGGCTCTGATCAATAGTGGCATACTGGCACTGGCACCACTGGCACTACTGGCACTAGGCGAGCATGCTGGCTGGCTGGCTGGCTGGTTGGCTGGCTGGTTCACACTAGCTAGCTGCCTTCTCACTCACTCATTCATACTACACTTACTCACACCCCACTCACTCACACTACACTCAAAACACTCACTTACACTCCACTCAAAAAACTCACTTACATTCACTCATAACGCTCACTTACACTCCACTCAAAAAACTCACTTACACTCACTCAAAACGCTCACTTACACTCACTCATAACGCTCACTTACACTCCACTCAAAACTCTCACTTACACTCCACTCAAAACACTCACTCACACTACACTAACACTTCATTCCTTACAGTCCTCTCACTCACACTTCGCTTGTATGCTTCCTCGCTCCCTCGTCACTCACCCTTCATTCACACTTCAATCCCAATCCGTCCACTCACTCACACTTCACTCGTTTGCTCTTCCTCTCATCCACCTACTCTCCTCATCCACTTACTCTCCCTCTCACCCATCCTACCTCATCTGTTTACTCCTTTACTCTCTCTTCTCATCCTTTCCCCTTCTCACTGGTACACTCACTCTCTCACCCATTCCCAGTCCAATTTCTTAACCCATGGATTTTTTAACTCGGGAACCAACCCTTTCTCTCCCCCACACACAACGTACTCTCCCCCTCACAACACACACTCCCCCTCACACAACGTACTCTCCCACTCACAACACACTCTCCCCCCTCACAACACACTCTCCCCCACAAACAACGTACTCTCCCCCTCACAACACACTTTCCCCCTACCTCCTCTACTCATTCCTTCCCCATCTTCTCAATCCACTCCCAACCCACCTCCTCCATTCACTCCCAACCCACCACCTCCATCCACTCCCAACCCACCACCTCCTCCATCCACTCCCAACCCACCACCACCTCCATCCACTCCCAACCCACCACCTCCTCCATCCACTCCCAACCCACCTCCTCCATCCACTCCCAACCCACCTCCAATCCACTCCCAACACACCTCCTCCACTCATTCCTTCCCCACCTCCTCCATCCATACCCAACCCACCTCCTCCAATCCACTCCCAACCCACCACCTCCATCCACTCCCAACCCACCACCTCCTCCATCCACTCCCAACCCACCACCTCCTCCATCCACTCCCAACCCACCACCTCCTCCAATCGGCCCACCGCTCCCTGAGAACTGGGTCGGAAGATTCGCATTTCACACGTGGGATTACAGTGACTGGCCATCGGAAAACTCGCTCCAGGAGTTTTCCCCTTAAACGCGAGACTCCAAACTGCTGGATCGGCCAATTAGGGAACTCACTTCAGTGTTCTGTTGGAGTGGCTTGTCTTGTGTGGTCACAGTCTATACTCTACTCTAGTCTGGTCTGGTCTGGTTGGGTCTGATCAGGTATATATTATAGTGTTCTGTTTGAGTGGCTTGTCTTGTGTGGTCACAGTCTATACTCTACTCTGGTCTGGTCTGGTTGGGTTTGATTAGGTATATATAGTGTTCTGTTGGAGTGGCTTGCCTTCTATGGTCACAGTCTACTCTACTCTGGTCTGGTCTGGTTGGGTCTGATCAGGTATATATACAGTAGTTGTGGACCTTAGCACAGGATGGTTGTTTACACTTGTTCGTTTTCATTCACCTGTTTGCGTGCATACGAAGGTGAACCAAAACATTTACTTACAATTAGTCATATCATCATATGATTTGCACGTATGGGGTCATTAATGTTGTATACCATTAATGTCTGGCCCCTCTAAACAGATTTGGTGTACCGAACCAACTTCTTTGTAGGCAACTGAAAATCAGAGACACATAAGAAGCTCCGGATAAAGGTAGCAATGTTGAAAAGGTGTGTTTGGTGAATATTGACTAAAAGCAAAATTTTCTTCCATTTCCAGTTATTGAACTATGAACATAAAAGTTTTATTTAACCTGATTTTCGGTCAGCAAATCTCGAATAGAGTATATCAGTTAATTATGGCATATTATTGTAACGTTTACATCTGAGATAATTCTACGGACACAGAGTTCATAGTTTCAGTAAGTAATAAGTATTTAGCCTTTATAAAATCAGGTCGGAATCTGAAACTGTTTAATTAATATTAATCCTTAGGTAACGGGATGTCTCATAATATTCTAAACTGTGATATTTTTTTCAAGTTTACTATGAATATGTACGTTGTGATTATTGGCTTAATTAACATGATTTACCTTTGTATGCAGGCTATACATCCTTACCAAGGGAAGCATCCCCTGGTATTTGTTTGAGAGAATTGCAAACCTTTCCACCTACAGTATGTATAGAAAAAATAAAGTTTGAGGGTACATACATACATACATACAACAAACCCGAAAATAACCCTGGGACGAGAATTCATATGGTTGACGTTTCGCCTCGGGTTTTGCGTTTCCCAATTTTGAAAAGAATGGCTGATAGTGTGCAGTAGTTGTATGGCCACAAATCTCTTCCCACTGGCCCAGCTGCACTGCCCGTCTGGCTCCAGTAGTTTAGGAGAGAGAAAATTCGTTATCCGGATCCAGACAGCTGTCGGAATTGAGTCAGTTCCTTCCTTTAACTTTCCTTTTCTCTTCATCTATTTGTGTGTGCAGGTAGGGGAGGGGGAGGTTGGAAAGATGTGTGTGTGTGTGTGTGTGTGTGTGTGTGTGTGTGTGTGTGTTCCTTTGTGTGTGTGTGTGTGTGTGTGTGAGTTAGGGTGGGTTGGTGTGTTCCTTTGTGTGTGTGTGTGTGTGTGAGAGAGAGAGAGAGAGAGTTAGGGTGGGTTGGTGTGTTCGTATGTGTGTGTGTGTGTGTGTGTGTGTGTATTATCTCTTGACATACAAAGTTTTTTAAGCAAGATTTTGTTTCCATATATTATAACTTTGTGCATGGGTCTCTAGTCCTTATTGTGGTACGGAACAAAAAACAAGATCCAAGCAATCCGACAAAACACACACACACACACACACACACACACACACACACACACACACACACACACACACACACACACACACACACACACACACACACACACACACACACACACACACACACACACACACACACACACACACACACACACACACACACACACACACACACACACACACACACACACACACACACACACACACACACACACACACACACACACACACACACACACACACACACACACACACACACACACACACACACACACAGACAGACAGACAGACAGACAGACACACACACACACACATACACACACACACACACACACACACACACACACACACACACACACACACACACACACACACACACACACACACACACACACACACACACACACACACACACACACACACACACACACACACATTATGCACACCAACACAGTGGAGGGTCCCCGAGGTGGTGAGGTGGGCTGCAGAACGTGATAACTTGGGGATTCTCGCCCCCTTGACCCTGTGCTCGTATGTGTGTGTGTGTGTGTGTGTGTGTGTTGGGGGGGTAACACTTGAGGTGAGTGTGTCTCTCCACAGTTCCTCTCGCGACAAAAGCTTAGCCTACACGAAAATGCGCACTCAAGCTCACTCAAACACAAACAGTGGCACAAATACACCTCATGGACACCTACACTCAGACACAATGATACAAACACACCTTGTACACACCTACACTCAAACACAATTATACAAACACACCTTGTGCACACCTACACTCAGACACAATGACACAAACACCTTATGCACACCTACACTCAGACACAATGATACAAACACACATCATGCACACCTACACTCAGACACAATGATACAAAGACACCTTATGCACACCTACACTCAGACACAATGATACAAACACACCTTATGCACACCTACACTCAGACACAATGATACAAAGACACCTTATGCACACCTACACTCAGACACAATGATACAAACACACCTTATGCACACCTACACTCAGACACAATGATACAAACACACCTTGTACACACTTACACTCAAACACAAACAATGGCACAAACACACCTTGTACACACTTACACTCAAACACAAACAATGATACAAACACACCTTGTACACACTTACACTCAGACACAAACAATGGCACAAACACACCTTATGCACACCTACACTCAGACACAATGATACAAACACACCTTATACACACCTAGACACACACAGATACAAACACTGACAGAAACAATCGGTACACAAATACATTCTATACTATATTGCCCAGTGTACATACAGAAACACATATGTTGTATATACCTACACTCTTTGGAACACTGACATATAATGCATACCAACAAACACGATCGTTATGTGCATCTATGCCCCTCAGTACCTTCACAAGAATACACACACACACACACACACACACACACACACACACACACAACACACACACACACACGAAAGTTTGTGGTACACTCGTAGGTCAGGAGAGGTGATTGTTGTTTTTCCAGGCATCTAATTGTGTTAATGGATGTTAGTTATTATAGTGAAAATGTATCTGTGGTTGTTTAACTCTGTGTGCGTGTGTGTTTGTATGTGTGTGTGTATATATATATATGTGTGTGTGTGTGTGTGTGTGTGTGTGTGTGTGTGTGTGTGTGTGTGTGTTTCATGATTGGAGATGTGAAGTAAGTTAATTAAAGATACCGTGGCCATGACAGGCAACAACGAAGGAAGCCTGTGAAAGCGAGGTGAATAGGTGAAGTGGGGCTCATTCACAGGAGTGGGTCGGGGAGGTGGGGAGGTGAAGGAGGCCAGGCTGATTCTAAAGAGAGTTGCTGGAAGGAACGCACAAGTTAGGCTACAGTATAGAACTCTTAGGGGACTATGCTCTTAGCGAATTGGTGGCTACATTGTCCTCCAAACCATGCCACGAAACAGACTCTCAGTATTAATGTTGTTTAGTGGGACAGTTGGATGAATCAGAAGGTTGCAAGTTACTGCCAATATCTTACTTTCCTTACTAAGTCAAATTACTTTCGATAGAGAAAATGTGAGTGTAGAAAAAATAAAGGGTAAAGCAATTGTCTGGATTACGTGACACTTTCTTCTTCTGTTTTCAGGGTGATTTTGAGCCAAGTTGTTGAAATGATAGCAAAAGTTAATTCTTAACTACGTTAATGTCAAAAGTAAAGTAAAGTTTAATTCATGTTGATGTACGAAAGAAGAATGTCAGTGTGGCCAAGGTGGCCAAGGGCAGAGAGAGAGAAAAAAAGTTTTGTCTCTGTTAGAGGCTATTCGCTTTTCCTTTTTCCACGGCGATTTTGGAACGAGTTCCTCGAGAGAAAGCAAAAGTTAATTCTTAATGACGTTCATGTTTCATGTAAAGTAAAAAATTAGATATTTTTTGTGAAAGATGCTGATGATTTTTAATCTTTAGTGACGGCAGACTCCTTGTTAAGAATAATAATGTTTTGGGTTATTTTTAGTAAAATTTAAAATACTCATCTTTACCAACATAAAATTACAATGAAATAAACAAACAACAATAATTGTTCTATGCTACATGGTATAGTGGTGGATTTTAACTTCGGGATGCAAGTCTGAGTAAAATACGTAGGATTTCACTTGTGATTAAAAGTTTGAGAGAATGAGAGAACAGACACGGTCTTACTTCTATTGTGATTGGCTTTGGTGGAGAGTCTTTTTCCTTATTCTGCTCTCACCTTGTGGAAAACATTGTGATTTGAGGTGTCAGACTATAGAAACCCATATTTTGTTTCCAGTGGTTAAAGATAAGAGCAATTTTGTTAGCTAGCGTGAAGGTGAGAAAGATGACAGTGAGGATGGCGAGGTGGGAGAGTGAGAAAGTAATATATTGACGAGGTAGGTGCAGTAACATGGTAGGGAAGGGAGGGAAGGGAAAGGGAGATGGACGGGATGAAAGGGGAGGGGGAAATGGACGGGATGGAACACAAGGGGAATGGACAGGAGGGAAGGGGAGGGGAGATGAATGAGAAGGGGAAAGGGAAATGGACGGGGGGAGTAGGGCAAGAGAAATGGAGGAGGAGAGATAGCCTAGACAGGAGAGAAGGGAAGGGGAGATGGACGGGATAGAAAGGGAGGGGAGAGGAGGAGGAGGAGGAGGGGAGGTGGGTGGCCGTGTTATTGGGGTGGCAGATATAGTAGAGAGGAGGGGGGAAGGGGAGAGAGGGAGCAAAGTGTGTCACCTTCATAATGCAAAGCCAGAGTGATGGGACCCCAGCGTGTTACACCACCATTATGTCAACTTGGAAAAATGGCACCATGCAGGGAACTCAAGGTCATGGTAGGTAGGTAGGGAAGGGAAAGGAAGAGGTGAGGCATGGCAGGAACGTAAAGAGGGAGAGAGAGGGGTTGGAACGTGGAAGGAAAGAGTGAGATTTGGATTGAAGAGAAAAGGTTGATTGGTGAAGATTGAGTGATGGGGGATGGAGAGAAGGGGAGCGGATGAGGGGTGAAGATTGAGTGATGGGGGGAAAGGAGGGGATGGTGAGAAGAGGAGAGGATGAGGGGTGAAGATTGAGTGATGGGGGAAAGGAGGGGATGGTGAGAAGAGGAGAGAATGAGGGGTGAAGATTGAGGAAGGGAAGAGTGAGAAATGAAAGGAAGAAAAGGGGCTGATTGGTGAAATTTAAGGAAAGGAAGAGTGGGTAATGCAAGGAAGGAGATTAGACATAGTTAATTTAGACTGGGTTAGGGTAGGTTACGATAGGTTGCGTTACGTTACATTACAATAGGATAGGTTAGGTTAGGCCAGGACAGATGGGTTGGATTGTGGGAGATGAAGTGGCCAGAAGAGGGAAGTGTGAAGAGGAGGGAGGAGACAGGCGGCGGTATTGAAGGGAGGACGAAGAAATTGAGAAGGCGCATCGCTTTTCTTATCGACAAGGTAAATACCACCTTAACAGCCCTCCCTCCTTCAACACAGAGAGAGAGAGAGAGAGAGAGAGAGAGAGAGAGAGAGGAGAGAGAGAGAGAGAGAGAGAGAGAGAGAGAGAGAGAGAGAGAGAGAGAGAGAGAGAGAGAGAGAGAGAGAGAGAGAGAGAGAGAGAGAGAGAGAGAGAGTCTAGATAGATGGGTAAGATAGAGAGAAAGTAGATGTGGAGATTGAAAAGGAAAAGAGGAAATATTTAAATGTCATACAAATAAAGTGAAGAAAGGGAACGGAAAGTCACGAAATTAAAGAAAAGGGGAAAAAAAAATGTAATAGCAACTAGCAGAACCTGACAATAGTTTCAGAAGGTAGGAAGGATTAGCCCAGAATACGACTTAAAGGCCAAATGATATTGTCAGAATAAAGGAGCTTACCGGGTCATCCAAACAGTGCCACGAAACACGACATAAAATGGAAAATATTGTTACTTAGCAGGGTCAGGAGGACTCAGTAGCCTTCTTTTTTGTTACATTGGAGTGCCTTGATTCCTCCAAAGTATGCTAGGAAACAGGACCAGTAGAGCAAAAATAAAAATAGTGTTCTGTTGCTTGGAATAGTTTGGAGGATTCAGTTGCTCCAGATTTACCAATACAAAACTTTCCCTCCTTAAACCCGGCCAAAAAAATATATCACACTGCAAATTCCTTGTCCA
The DNA here is from genome assembly GCA_033782935.1 of Petrolisthes cinctipes. Taxonomy (NCBI): domain Eukaryota; kingdom Metazoa; phylum Arthropoda; class Malacostraca; order Decapoda; family Porcellanidae; genus Petrolisthes; species Petrolisthes cinctipes. Next base: position 3,407 of record JAWQEG010008374.1, on the reverse strand, counting down.
TTTCACTGAGACGGAAGCAGCGGCAGGACAGTTTTGGCCAGGAAGGAGGAAATGTCAGATAGCGGGCCGGGGCGTGAAAGGTAAATAGTTAAGCAGGTCACAATCCAGCCGTCGTCTGGGTCTGTCTGCTGTCATCACTATTATTTCTGATGGAGTTAAGATTTGGTCGGCTAATTGGATGAAACTGATTTTTTTTTTTTTTTTTTTCATTGCTCCGGACTATTCCATAAAACTGACCACCAATGTTGATATTAAGGAAGTCTGTTGTTTCTTGGTATCGTGTGTGGAAATCAGTGCCCTCCAAATTAGCTGACAGTTATCCTGATTCTCCCCCGCTTTGCCTGCAGATTATATTGTACTGTTATTAGACTCATTATCGGTTTTGCGAAGATGGAAGAAATTTGGACTGCTATTTTGGGGGAGGTAAGATTTTGTCAGAGAATTGTCTGCCATTAATTCCTCCCACGGGAAAACAGAGCTCAGTATCGGTGATCTGCTTTTTTTTAAGGGACCCTGTGATGTAGTCAGAAAATTGGAGATAAACGAGTCCTTCAAATATTGCCACGAAACGCCACTTATATATGGAAGGAGCTTGTTTCGTGGCATAGTCAGGAGGAATTAGAAGCCTTCAATTCCCATACACGATCACAGGATCCTTAATGGAGTTTGAAGGGAGGAATCACTGGCCTGCAAATCTCGCACATAATCTTATCTTAAGGAAACAAAAAATAATGACGTTTGGAGGTTATTTGATGTTGTGATGGTGGTGGTTGTGATGATGGTGACGATGGTGGTAGATGTAGTGGGAAAGATGGTGATGATGGTGGTGATGGTGTCGATGATGGTGAATGTAGTGGGAGAGCTGGTAGTGAATGTGGTAGTGGTGATGATGGTGGTTGTGGTGATAGTGATGATGGTGGTAGATGTAGTGGGAGAGCTAGTGGTTGGTGGTGGTGATGGTACTGGCTGGTATGACTGAAGGGAGTGAGGATGATGATGTTGATATTGATGGTGATGGGTTGCATGAGGGAAGGGATGAATACGGTGGATAGAGGGATGATTACGGTGGATAGACTTAATCGGTTTTAATCCATCTTGTCTCCTTTGATGTCACTTTTGGAGCGCTGACAGCCAAATTGTAGACGAGGGGGGGGGGGGGGATGGGGGAGAGGCATTAAAGGGGAGGAGGGTAGAAAAGGGGGGAAGGGAAGGAGGGAGAGAGGGTGGGTAAAAGAAGCACACACACGCGAACACATGCTCTCCAACACATACGGTCTTTTCACACGCACTACCGCATGCTTGAGACTCCCCTTCCGTACAGGCAGGGCACAATCGGTAACCTCTTGAGCACAAAAAACCTATAGGAAGCTACACATACATTGCCTATAATGTATGTGAGGCAGTACTTTATGGATGTAGTCACTTTGTCGGATCGTATTCAGCCATTCTCTTTCCTTTCTTAAGCTATCCTTCCTTTCCTTCTTGTTTGTTGTCCCTCCTCCCTGTTTCCTTCTCTTTTTTTCTACTTTACACTTTAACACCAATATGGCCCTATACATCACATGATATTTTCGCATACCACATATCTCCTCGGATACTCGGGCTACACGGTCAGAAAGCTTGAAGGAACTTCAACAACTCCTCTGATACTCTCCCTTTGCCTTACATTATATATAACGATTCCAAGACAAACATGATCATTTCTCAACAGATGTCATTTTCACATGCATCCTTATACTCCCAGTACTTTTCCTTTGTTTCAAAATATAGCGATTGCAAGAAAACATGGGCTTTCTCCAAACAAATGTCATTTTTACATGCATCCTTATTCCCCATAATATGCACCCTTTTCTCTCGGTATAGGGCAATAAAATGTCTGTGTATCTAAGGCTATTTCAAGTCGGGATTAAGGGGAGATTTTTTTGCTGGTAAAGAGGAAGGCTACTGATTTCTCCTAACTATACCAGACAACAGACGCCCCTCACTGATACTACTAATAGGAAATCTGTTTCGTGGCATAGTTTGGAGGAATCAGAGACCTCCCAATATCCCCTTAAGAATACAAACCTTTTTAACCACACATAAAAGTTGTCAGTTTTGAGGCGTATTTTGGAGGAATCGTTTAGTCTTCAAACCGTATCCAAAATCTTACCAACCCCAACAATAGAAATAGACATGAAAACTGAATATGAATAACCCAGCAGTGTCCCCCCCATTCCTTCCTCCACCCCCCCCCCCCACTCCTTCCCCCGTGTGTAGAATATTCAAGCCTCTGCAGTGGGAATGTTGAGGTGCTGCAGTTATTTGTTGTTCACCTTCTGCAGTGACACTTATACATATTGCTGGCTACTCTTCTTGTGATGGCGATGAGCGATGAGATAAACACCCTGAATGAAAGACATATATTGGGTCTCATTCATCCGTTCGTGCTACTGTCTCTTTGATCTGTGGACAAGTAAAATGGTGGAGTGTGTGAGGGGAGATGTGTTGTTGGGGACTGGAGTCGTATTTTTCCCCAAGTGTGTTTGGTTAAGGACATGCGTTATATAGTCTCAATGTAGAGGAAAAAAAAAACCTTCAGGACCCTTTCTTCTTTCCCACTGTCCCTCTTGTCATTTTTTTTCCTTCCAACTTTCTGTGTTCTCCTCTTTGTGTTTTATGGATTTTCTGGCCTGCACAGTCTTCCTCTTTTTCATTCCGTCATTAACCTAACGTAGTCTGACCTGACCTAATCAGCCACCACTTTATCCAACCCAGGGGACCCGTCTAAATGTAATCGGACTTGACCTAACCAAACCTTGCTACCTTCGTCCAGCTCAACCCTTCCCAGTATAAACAAAGCCTGACCTAACGTGACTTTACTTAAGTCAATTTTACCTTTTCTAACATAATCAAGACTCCACCTGACTAAACTAATTTGAATTCACGGTGACCTAACCAGACCTAAATCAAATCTAGCCTAACTTATTCTACGATCAGAAAATATCGAAATAAATAAATAAACAATAGGCCTAAAAGAGAGCACACAGGACCCTCAGCTTCGTGGCATCATTTAGTATCCTTGAAGTTTGCCCCCTCGTAATTGCCTTGTTGGTAACTCCGGCACCGTGTAATTGGATAATAGATCGTCTTGCGTTACTATTGTGCATTTTGGTGTAATTGGAGCCGCAGGGGAGATTACATTTTCCCAGGCCCATTTTCCTATCAGCAGGCTACATACATAGAGTTTGGTGTTCTCATGGATTTCTTCTTCTACTTTTTCTCTTGTTTTCTCATTCTCTCATGCACTCTGTTAATGGTCTTGGTCCTTTCTGTACATTATTATATCTCTCCATTCATCAGTTTATCTATTTTTCTCTCTATCTATATCTATATATCTATCTATCTATCTTACACAACCACTCAAT
>JAWQEG010008373.1:0-44574 GCA_033782935.1 Petrolisthes cinctipes | reverse complement strand
TGGGAACTCTTTATTTATAACTCTCAGTCTCAGTACTCGTTTAAACTCTGCCTTTATGTTCTTAGTTCAGGTACTTTGTTTTTTATCTTGTTGTGGTGGTGTTAATTCAAATCCAAGCAACATAAAACATCATTATTTTTGCTCTTCTGGTTCTGTTTCCTATCTTATACTTTGGAGAGGAATCAAGGCTCTACAATGTACCAAAAGTGAAATACCCCTTTAAACTTTGCCTTTATGTTCTTAGTTCAGGTACAGCCACAATCAAATAACCACCGACACTTTCCTTCCATCGTGCAAAGAAATAAGTATCATATCAAAATATAATCATACAACAACACCTTACGTCAACTCAACCCCCTCAATTATTATTATTATGAGGTGCTGCAAAATCACACACGTGTTGGTTGCTCTTTATTACCAAGATATTTACTACGATGGAAGGAAAGTGTCGGTGGTTATTTGATTGTGGCTGTACTATGCTTGGTTCTTGTTGTGGTGGTGTGAATTCTAATCGTGGTGTATGGTGTCAGGTTGTGTGTGTGTGTGTGTGTGTCTCTCTCTCTCTCTCTCTCTCTCTCTCTCTCTCTCTCTCTCTCTCTCTCTCTCTCTCTCTCTCTCTCTCTCTCTCTCTCTCTCTCTCTCAGTCTACGAGTAAGCCAGTGTGGGATTTATTTATCCATCCATCCATTCAGCAGACTCCAAACTCCTGCCTGTTCTTCCTACTCCACATTGTCTGCTGCCAATTCCACACTCCCTCACACTCCTCACTTTCTGCTCCCAACTCCACACTCCTCACTTTGTTCCCAATACTCCACTCTCCCTCCCACTCCACATTGTCTGCTCTCCACCCCCATTCTACACTTTCTACTCCCAAATCCATACACTCTCACTCCCAACTCCATAACCCCATCTCCCACACTTATACTCCACACTGCTCCAAACTCCCACACGGCTCTTCCACATTCCCGCCTCCCATTCCACACGTCCACCATCCATACTCCTCCTGCTGTGTTGTGGGTAAGGTAGAGGGGGTAACTGCTGTGTTGTGGGTATGGGAGGAAGGGGTAACTGCTGTGTTGTAGGTATTGGGGGAAGGGGTAACTGCTGTGTTGTGGGGAGTGGGGGGATGGTGTAACTGCTGTGTTGTGGGTGGGGGGGAAGGGGTAACTGCTGTGTTGTGGGTGGGGGGGAGGGGGTAACTACTGTGTGGGTGGGGTGGGTACTGAGGCTTGCTTTTAATATTCAGTCATGTTTACTGTGCCTCGCTTGGCTGCCCAAAGTATACAGTCCTATCTCCACCCCTCCTCACTTCTCCTCTCCCCTTCCCTTCCCAACACATCTCCTCCCCTGCCCACCCCACCCCTCCTTTCCTTCCCAACACATCTCCTCCCCTGCCTTCCCTAACCTTCCTAAACCCTCTTTCCCCTTCCCAACACACCTCCACCCCTCCCCTACTCTACTCTACTCTACTCTCCTCTCCTCTCCCAACACATCTCCTCCCTTGCTTTCCCTTCACTTCCCTTCCCAATATATTTTCTTCCAAGCCTTCCTTGTCCAACCCCTACCCTTCCTTTCCTTCCCTTCCCAACCCTTCTTCTCCCCTTCCCAACCCTTCTTCTCCCCTTCCCTTCCCTACCCAACCCCCCTTTCCTCCCCTTCCCAACCCCTCTTCTCCCTTTCATCCCCTTCCCCACCCCTCTCTCCCCTTCCTTCCCTTCCCAACCCCTCTCATCCCATCCCCTTCCCTCCCCACCCCTCTCATCCCATCCCACCCGTCATTCCCTTCCCAACTCCTCCTCACCCCTCTTCTCCCCTTCCCTTCCCTTCCCCACCCCTCTCATCCCCTTCTCCCCAACCATCTCCTCTTACCTTTACCAAGCCTCTTCCTCCACAAACCGTTCCAAGGCTCAATATATTTCTCAACATTTTTTTCAGAAGTTAAGTTACATCGGTGAACCATTACTCTTGTCATTTTATATAATACCATACTGTCATTTTTTATATACAGTATATATATATTTCTGACTAGATATATAATTTCGATAATAAATATAAAATGGTTAAGTAAAAAAAAAAAAAAAAAAAAAATTCTCATCAGATCAAAAGTTCAAGACATTATATATTTTTTTAAATTTATTTATAGATATATTTATTTATATCATTTTATTTATAGATATATTTATTTATATCATTTTATTTATAGATATATTTATATTTCTGACTAGATAATATATACTTTGGGTAATAAAAATGGGAATGTTGTGTCCAGAGTATGAAAAGATTTAATCATTTTTATATTATTATTATTATTGTTCACTACTGTATTTCAACATAACATTCCCATTTTTTTCCACTGTTTTGTAGAGTTGAAAAAAAAAAAATCTGATATTAAGGATAAGTGTTTTTTTTTTTTTTATGAATATGTACCCTTGTGTGTGTGTGTGTGTGTGTGTGTGTGTGTGTGTGTGTGTGTGTGTGTGTGTGTGTGTGTGTGTGCGTGTGTGTGTGTGTGTGTGTGTGTGTGTGTGTGTGTGTGTGTGTGTGTGTGTGTGTGTGTGTGTGTGTGTGTCGGACCCTTTTCCATTTTCTCTTTATGAGTACGAAACCGTGTGTGTGTGTGTGTGTGTGTGTGTGTGTGTGTGTGTGTGTGTGTGTGTGTGTGTGTGTGTGTGTGTGTGTGTGTGTGTGTGTGTGTGTGTGTGTGTGTGTGTGTGTGTGTGTGTGTGTGTGTGTGTGTGTGTGTGTGTGTGTGTGTCAACAAACACATAACATACATACATAAGGATGTAAAGACAGGCAGAATCACTTTACTATACAAATTTTTATTATGTACAAGTAATAATAATAATAATAATAATAATAATAATAATAATAATAATAATACGAGAAGCAGCGTCTATCACACTATGCGGCGGTGGCTGCTTCGTTTAATTAATAATTCTTCAATGTGTATAATGAGGTATATTTTAGTATCATTCATTATTTATTATTCATAGAGTCGCCTGACCTCACCGGTAGCACCCTTCATCAACATCAACATATATTTTTATTTTCCCATCATCGTCGCAGCTGTGGTATTCGGGGTGTGTGTTGTGGTGACTGAGATTGTGTTGTGTTGTGTTGTGTGGGGATTGTGTTGTGTTGTGTGGTTGTTGTTGTGGGGGTTGTGTTGTGTTGTGTGGTTGTTGTGGGGGGATTGTGTTGTGTTGTGTGGTTGTTGTGGGGGGATTGTGTTGTGTTGTGTGGTTGTTGTGTGGGGATTGTGTTGTGATGTGCGGTTGTTGTGGTGAGATTATGTTGTGGGGAGACTGTGTTGTGTGGTTGTTGTGGGGAGATTGTGTTGTGTTGTGGTTGCTGTAAGTTTGTGTTGTGTTGTGTTGTTGTTGTGTGGTTGTTGTGGGGGGATTGTGTTGTGTTATGGTTGCTGTAAGTTTGTGTTGTGTTGTGGTTGCTGTAAGTTTGTGTTGTGTTGTGTTGTTGTTGTGTGGTTGTTGTGGGGGGATTGTGTTGTGTTATGGTTGCTGTAAGTTTGTGTTGTGTTGTGGTTGCTGTAGTGTATGTGTTGTGTTGTGTTGTGTGGGGGAGGTGTTGTGGTTGATGTAGGTTTGTTGTGTTGTGTTGTGTTGTGTGGTGACTGTGTGTATTTGGTGTTGTGTTGTCGTCTAGTTATATCACTTCATCCCCCCACCACCCCACCACAGCAATTCCCACACTACCACCTTCCCTCCCAGTGTGTTGAATGTGTTAAGGGAGGACTGACTAACACACCTACACACTCATTGACACACTTACTCACCCACCCACCACCACCACCACCTTCCACCCAGCTAGTGTGTTTCTTAGGTTCTGTGATTTATGTTTAGCTAGTGTTGTGTGTGTGTGTGTGTGTGTGTGTGTGTGTGTGTGTGTGTGTGTGTGTGTGTGTGTGTGTGTGTGTGTGTGTGTGTGTGTGTGTGTGTGTGTGTTGTTCTGTGAGTGAAGGCAGTGGGGAGAGGATGTAGCACCCACGTTAGTTGTGTTGTGTTCACGGACAGAGGGGATGGGAGGGGAGGGGATGGGACTACTGTGTGTGTGGTTGTGGTGGTGGTGGGTGGACGCGAGCCAGATGGTTCTTAAGGTGCCAGGTTTGGGAGCCTCGCCAGGGACATAGATGGCAGGCAAACGGCTTCTCGCCTGTGTGAGATCGCATATGTCGGGCGAGTTCAGCAGGTCGCATGAAGGTCTTGCCGCACACATAGCAAGTGCGGTCCCACCTTAGTTGTGTCAGCACGCCGCCTATGCCACTGACAAGCCCACTGCCCAGGCCGCCCACGCCACCGCCCACCACCACTCCTCCTCCCGTGGGGAACACCTAAAGGGAGGGAGACAGCACAGGTGTAATGGAGGCAAGTTATTGTGGAGGAAGCCATTGCTGTCCGCTTAGTGGAGGGTACAGTGGGTCACCCTTGTCTGTGGTGGGGGCGGGAGCGGGGACGGGGACGGGTACAGGGGCTGGGGGTGGTGGGGGAAGCATGTGTGGGTGGCGACGGGACACATGACATCGCAGCTGTACACGTTGGGCGGCACTGTATGGGCACAAGGTACATTTGTAGGGTTTCTCCCCTGTGTGGATGCGATGGTGGCGGACTAGTTCAGCTGGCCGCTTGAAGGCCTTACCACAAAGGTGACAGATGCGATCCCAGCGTGGTAATGGCTCAGAGGTCACCGTGGACCCATGCCCCGCCCACACCTCCCCGGCCAGGACCCCCGTCACCTAGAATGAGACAAGGGCCGCGTCACTAGACAACCATAATGATGGTTTAGGTTGGGGTGCATCTTGTTAGTACAGTACTGTCTGTTACTGGGTGTGAGCGGTGGGCACCAGGTGGCGACGCAGTAGGTGTGCCTTGAGGTGCACGGCCTGCGTACCACGGTACCCACACAGCGGGCAGTGGTACGGCCGCTCCCCCGTGTGGGTGCGTAGGTGCCTTGTGAGCTCAGCAGGACGTGCAAACACTCTCTTACACACAGGACAAGTACGGTCCCACCTGATGGCTGGCAGAGCTGTATTGCCCTGGAAGGTGTGTACCCACAGCCCACCACCACCAACACCAACACCAACACCACCACCACCACCACCATCATCATCATCGCCCTCACACACCTACAGGGAGAGAACAGAGAAGGTGGGTGAGAAGCTCGCCTCACCCATACTACACCTCACTTATTTAACACTGTACTCCCTCTTTTCATTACTCTCACGCCCACCCCTCTTGTTACATCACTATACTGGCTCGGCTCTATATCGTCACACCATTTTCTGAGTAAACAAACGACACATTAACTCGACGGGGTCAGGGCGAGGTGTTGTGGACTGTGTGTCTCCTTGCAATGTGGGATTTGACATGGGTGGCTTGTACGGCCCTATACGGACAAAGGGGACATGCATACGGTCTCTCCCCAGTGTGGATTCGCAGATGTCGCTGAAGCTCTGAGGTCTTGGGGAAAACTTTACCACATACAGCGCACATGAGGGGCCCGGTGCCGACCCTGGCAGTAGTGGGCTGAGAGGTGGTGGTGGTGGTGGTAGCAGCGACCAGACCCCATGACACCCCACCGCCATGACCCACCTAGAAGAGAGAGAAGGCACGTCACCACATCGCTGCTCCTCCTAGAGTCTATACTTTGTCTTACTAACCCAGACCATCACGGGGGGGGAGGGGGGAGGGAAGGGTCTATTGTTTACTCTAGTGACCCGTGTGGCCTCTCTAGACCTTGTGGTGTGGGGCTACAATGTGTGTCACTATGCTGGGTGTGTTGTTCCTTGTGTCTCCTCTGAAGGTGGCTCTTTACATGGTGCTTTTGCGTGGCACGATAGTCGCAGTGTGGACAGCTGTAGGGTCGCTCTCCCGTGTGTGCCCGAAGGTGTATGGCAAGCTGTGAGGGAGTCTCGCAGTGTTTGCCACAAAACTTGCAGTTGTGGTCGGGTCGGAGGTCGTCGGGAGGGATTTGATCATAGGGGAGGAGGTGGAGGGGAGGTGGTTCAGCTAAGAATGTGTTGACAGCGTGGGTGTCAGCTGGTGATGGATGGTTCATGTACAGGCGAGACATAGCATGTGCCACCAGCCCCAGGGTCACGCCGCCGTAGCCGCCCACGCCCTACAAGAGACAAAACAGGCCACGGTCAGCACAGCCTCTCGGCACAGAAGTCATGTCCAGCCCACCAGCCCTCTGCAAGTAGGTAGTAGCCCTCTAAGCAGACAAACTCTCTGCTGCCTCCACCGCCACACACAGCAGGGAGAGGAGGTAGCAGGCAGCGGAAACAATATAGTATAGACCCCTGGAGCATCATGAACCAGTCAACACACCCCACGCTCAGGTTATGGTAACTCATCACTGGGTGGTTGTGACGTCGAGGTATTCTCCCCCGCCACCACTCTACCATGAACAAGAAGAATGTGACGACGCATGTTACCTTTCTGTGCTGCACTGTATGAACACATATCACAGCGGAATGGCTTCTCCCCGGTATGTACCCTGATGTGGGTGGCCAGCTGTGACGGCCGTACAAAGGAATGCCCACAATAGTGACACATGTGAGGCCGTAAAAAGTTGTTTTGTTGTGAGGGAGACACCACCTGGCCCACCGTCGGCCTCACCCACAGGTTCCCCGGCCCAGCCCTCCGACCGTCGCCTCCCTCTACCTCGCCGTATGGCCGCCACGAGTGCGAGGCCTGCAAGGGGTAAACCTGAATGAGGCAGGCAGTCACTAGAGGCCTCCTGTCATGCACACCAACCCCCCCTGACCACCAATAACTATACACCAACAACACAAGTACCACGAGTACATTCCATCTCACCACCACCACCATCACCACCAATTACAATTAACAACACACACCAAACTGAATCCTGTTGCATCTTTCCAACCTTCCCCATAACCTTTACTATCTGGTATACACATCAATTACTTCATCGGAGTTGGTATCCGTTTGTTAAAATTATGTACTGTATATATATATATATATATTTTTTTTTAATGTGGCGTACATGACTACAACTCCAGTGTGGCCAGGAAAGCCTCGCCGTGAGTAAAGGCATGACGTTTGAGGTTACCCTTCTTGGTTGAGCGGTAGTCACATTGAGGGTGAGGGCAGGTGAAGGGTTTTTCCCCAGTGTGACTCCTCATGTGTAGAGTCAAGGCCGAGGGATACATGAAGTCCTTGAAACACACAGCACACACAGCACTCGTCACTGATCTCTTGGTCCAGGTTACATTATGGCTTGTCCTTCCCCCTACACCACCATCTACCCCCCCACCCACCACCACCACCTCCTGACCCCCCACCACATTATTTCTGTTGTCCTCCACACCCCCCAGCTTGGCCTCCCAGGCAGTAGTGGCATGGGGTGAGGGGTTTACGGGTGGTGGTGGTGGTGGTGGAGGAGGAGGTGGAACGCTGCTCAGCACACTAAACACCCCAGCCCCTCCCTCCACCACCACACCCTCACCACCAGGCAGGCCGGGGTACCCTCCAGATAACCTGGCTTGACTCACAGGTAGAGCCGCCGTCCCGTCAGACCAACCGCCACCCTGTAAGAAGGTAAACAAGCCAGACTCAGCTACCAGATGTGTAGAGTCGTCCATCATCTACACTCACTACACCTACACCTATACACCTACCATCCCTCCTTCCTTCCTTCCTCTCTCACTCACTGCCATCCCTCCTTCCACTTCACCCATGTACACCTATACTCACTATACCTACACCTACCATCCCTCCTTCCTCCCTCACTCATATACACCTATACTTACTACCTACACGTACCATTCTTCCTTCCTCCCTCACTCATATACACCTATACTCACTACCTACACCTACCATCCCTCCTACCACTTCACCCATTTACATTTAAACTCACTACCTACACCTACCACCCTTCCTCCCACCTCACCCAAGTAAACAATTGTACTTCGCCTAACCTAGTCCACCTACACCCACTACGCCTTGTATATCTTCCTCCCTCCTCACCCATGTAAACAAACTAGGTCTAGCATCCCTTCCTCCTCCTACCACCACCACCACCACCATGTCCACTCTCAACACACCACTACTGTCTCTTTCCTTGTTCACATACTAGCTATCACAACCCCTCCTCTAACTAGCATCCTTCTTCCTCACCCATCTATATAAGACCTCCACCACTTTGCCCCTTCCTCACCCACCTACATACACCCTGCTCCCCTAGCCTCCTTCCTTCCTCACCCACCTACCTACACCAGCACAACACACCTACTGTAGTTGTCCTCGTCACTCACCTACACCCTACACCACCTCACTCATGTATATCCACTCAACCTATACCAACACCCCTACACGTCCACAACCCGACACAACGAAACACCACAAAACGCTTCTTCACCTTGGCATATTAACAAGTACATCACCACCCACGTACGAAAAAAAAGCAGGGTAGAAAAAAAAAAAAAATAAAGATCACCGAACTGTACCCATAACACGTATCGACAACCCACCACCACTACCCACTTATTAAACACACCGCCTTACTCCCCTATATTTCACCTACGACACCACTTCCTTCCTCGTTAACCATTCACTACTATTACTACTACTACTACGACTATCACTTATATAATTATACACTGTGCGTCGCGTTCAAAACATGTACAAACACTATACCTACCAATCTTTTATTATTATTATCATTAACCAAACAGCCACCATCACATACATCACTGATAACTCATTCCACTTCGCACGCTCTCTTATCTATACCCATACGCACACACGCACGCACACACATACAAACAACAGAGACACACACGCACGCACTCATCACCACGGCCACCAAACATACCATAACGATCTGATGGAAATTCTTAACACCGTGCCAGCCAAGAAAACCTACTCTCCTCTCTCTCTCTCTCTCTCTCTCTCTCTCTCTCTCTCTCTCTCATTCTTAACACCGTGCCAGCCAAGAAAACCTACTCTTCTCTCTCTCTCTCTCTCTCTCTCTCTCTCTCTCTCTCTCTCTCTCTCTCAAGATAAAACGAATACGATGGTCAGGCGTACAGAAAATAAATAAATAAATAAATAAATTACCAAATATGGAAATCATCGTAAATAATGTCCGAAGGATGTGAAAATAAATGCTTATCTATTTTCAGTTCTATTTTGTTTTTAAGAGGCTACAATTTACAGCAAAGTACGAATAGATTATTTTTATTTATCAACCTTCCCTACACACACCAAAAAAAAAAAAAAAAAAAAAAAAAAAAAAAAAAAAAAGAACACACACGGTGAAGTGGAGTGAAAGCAACACAATTCCCTTTTGTGTAATTGTGTACTGTGTTGCATGCGACAAGTTTATAAACATACGTGGTCAACCTCAGAGTGTTAAGGTGGTAATTCTATTTTGGTACATTGGAGTTCCTTGATTCCTCCAAAGTATGCCAGGAAACAGGACCAGAAGAGCAAAAATAATACTGTTCTGTTGCTTGGAATAGTTTGGAGGATTTAGTTGCTCCAGATTTACCAACACAAAACTTCCCAACAAGATACAGTAGATCCTTTATGGGGGTAATTCACTTTAGTTACATTGGAGTGCCATGATTCCTCCAAAGTATGCCACGAAACAGGACCACATGAACAAAAATAATGGTATTCTGTTGCTTGGAATAGTTTGGAGGAATCGGTTGCTCCAGATTTACCAACACTGCATTTCCTCCTTAAAGTATATAGGTGGTGTTTCGTGGCAAGATTTGAAGGACTCATTTACCTCCAATCCTATTACTACAACACAGGGTCCCTTAAGAAGACTGTCTTGTTGGCAAATGGGAAGGCTAATGATTCCTCCAAACTAATTATATAATATCCAAGTGTTGTTGAAGTTTCGAATCATTTGACATACTACTAAACCAATTACAACGCATATTCTGTTTCATATTTGTATCTAAGTCCTGTTGAAATTTCGAATCATTTGACATACTAGTGAACCAATTACAACGCTTATCCTATTTCAAATTTGTATCTAAGTCCTGTTGAAATTTCGAATAATTTGACATACTAGTGAACCAATTACAACGCTTATCCTGTTTCATATTTGCTTGAGCTCTCTTAATTAATACTCGAACAGGCTATTCGAAGCAAGCCTGGATACATATTTTGGATGGCGTGTGTACATACATCTGTTCCGTCTTGGGTGGGTTGAGTGAGTCTGTACCCTCAAGAATGTATGTATGTGTGTGTGTGTGTGTGTGTGTGTGTGTATGTGTGTGTGTGTAGCCTCCAGCGTTCGTTATTGTATAAGCAACCTCCCCCCCTCCCCATCTCACTCTACCACCCCCTCGACGACCCCCCCCCACAAACCCTCTTCTTCTGCATTCCCGGCACCCCCACATACCCACCCACCCACCCCCTCTTAATCTGCATTCCACGACCCCACACCCCCACTCCTTCTTCCTTAGCATTCCCCCGCCCCCACATACACCCCCTCTTCCTCTGCATTCCCGGACACCCCCACCTAACCTCTCATACACCCCCTCTTCCTCTGCATTCCCCCGCCCCCACACACTCACCCCCTCTCCCTTACCATTCCCCGACACCCCCTCTTCCTTTTCATCCCCCCCCCACCCACCCACCTACTCACATCCCCCCCCTCCCCTCCTCCAGTCAACATGTTCAAGGTCACAGTAGGGTACAAGAGGTAACAAACAAACTAACTAACTAACCAAGAGTCACGTCCTTGTATTGGTATGGCAACACCTTAGGCTCTCACTCCTTCCTCTCACTTTTTATCCTCCACCTCCTCTCTCTCTCTCTTTTTATCCATCTCCTTCTTTCTCCTCCACCTCCTCTCTCTCTCTTTTTCTCCATCTCGTTCTTTCTCGTTCACCTCCTCTCTCTCTCTCTCTCTCTCTCTCTCTCTCTCTCTCTCTGTTCTTTATCTCGTTTTCTCTTGTTCTTAATCTCGTCCTCGTCCTTCCTCTCATTCCCTCCTCTTCATCTCTCTCTCTCTCTCTCTCTCTCTCTCTCTCTCTCTCTCTCTCTCTCTCTCTCTCTCTCTCTAGTCTCCCATTTCGTTTTTTCTATCTTCCCCTCTTTTTCTCTCCCTCCTCCTCCTCCATTCCCCTCTCCCTCTCATTTTTTTTTTTTTTTTTTTTTTTCAAATCTGATCCTGTTTTCCCGACACATTTTGGAGGAATCAAAGCGCTTCTATGTACCAAAAGTATAATATTATCATCCCTTTAAGGTGGAATTAAGTGCTGTGTTGGTAAATATGGAGCAACTAATTCCTCCAAAAAACTATTCCAAGCAACAGAACACCATTATTTTTGTTCATTAATTGGTCCTGTTTCCTGGCATACTATGGAGGAATCAAGACACTCCAAAGTAACAAAAGTGAATTAATTACTCCCTAAAGTTCCAAGAAGGCTCAAGAAGTGACAGAAAACTTCGAGTGTGTCATGTTTAAAACTTTTTATTGATAAGAAGACATGTTTAGTACAAGTTTAAAGTTCCAAGATGAACGAAGGAACCAACCAACCAACCAACCACAACTTCAGCACACCAAGGTCAGTCAGTCAGTCAGTCGGTGGGTAGGTGGGTCAGGTGAGGTCAAAACAAGAGCTGTCTTTACTGTGTTTACAATGACACTAACAATAACAAAGGACAGAGAGGTCACAAACAAAAAATAAAATAAAGATGGGTCGCTAACAAAAACAAAATAAAATAAAATAAAGATGGGTCACAAACAAAAACAAAGTAAAGAGGGGTTACTATAAAAAAAAAAAAAAAAAAAAAAAAAAAATAGAGGGGTCACTAACAAGTAAATAAAAGATATGTCACTAATTAAAAACAAAAAATATTACAGTGGGGTCGATAACAAGAACAAAACATTACAGTTCGGTCGCTAACAAGAACAAAAATATTAGTGGGGTCGCTAACAAGAACAAAATATTACGGTTCGGTCGCTTACAAGAACAAAATATTACGGTTCGGTCGCTAACAAGAACAAAATATTACGGTTCTGTCGCTTACAAGAACAAAATATTACGGTTCGGTCGCTAACAAGAACAAAAATATTAGTGGGGTCGATAACAAGAACAAAATATTACGGTTCGGTCACTTACAAGGACAAAATATCACGGTTCGGTCGCTTACAAGAACAAAATATTACGGTCCGGTCGCTTACAAGAACAAAAATATTAGTGGGGTCGCTAACAAGAACAAAAATATTACGGTTCGGTCGCTTACAAGAACAAAATATTACGGTTCGGTCGCTAACAACACCAGAATATTACAGAGGGGACTGAATGCCACGTGGGTCATCAACGAAGTAATATAATAATAATAAACTTTGGAACAAAATGAACTACCAGCCAGACTGCTTGAACTTCACTTAATTAAGGACCCTGTGATCGTGTATGAGAGTTGGTGGTTGTTCGTTTGTCTCTGATTCCTCCTGACTATGCCACGAAACAAGCTCCTTCATATTGGTGTGTGTGTGTGTTTCGTGGCAATATTTGAAGGACTCGCTAACCTCCAATTTTCTGACTACATCACAGGATCCCTTAATTAAACGTCCCAGGTGTGTGTGTGTGTGTGTGTGTGTGTGTGTGTGTGTGTGTGTAGATGATGGCTCTAGGAATGTACTGTACGTAAGCCGACGGCAAAAGACGTGTCGCCACATCTGCCAAGTCATGACCTAATAAATAGTATGGAAATATAAACTTTACAGGCTCGTCAACTGAGACTCCGGAGAAGGTTATTGATTTTTAATTTGTCCCCTGGATATTGTAATTCTATATGGCAAATAAATGTGTTTCTTCAATTATTATATTCTTCATGTTATTATTCAAGAAGTGCCGAGTGAGGCGACATGACTTTTGCCGCAGACTGTACAACTCAATGAAAGAAACGGGAAGACACACAACAAAACACACGATTTCTCAGGAACTATGTCATCAAAGCAGCAGACATCACCAACCAACCAGACTAAAATGTTATGGGGACTTACTGACTGCCTTGAGTAGGACAACTAATAATTTCAAACCATAATAATGCACCTCTGGCAGAAAAGGGACTCGACCCCTAAATGAACACTGGTTGAGCACACCTTATAATATATAGAGATCGATCTTTGGGACTGAAACATTGGGTATTCATTATTTAACAAGTTCCTCTGGGGTGTTGACTAGGAAAACGATGTGTGTTTATATACAAAATGTTATGGTGGTGGTGGTCCCAAGTTATCAAAGGAACACTTGTACGTACGTATATATATAATTATGTAATACTGGAAGAAGGTACGGTATATATTATTATACAGTAATTATGCAGGCACCAGTAGTTACAGCACGACTTTATTTATATTTCCCTTTTATAATCACATTTATAGATTACGGTTGTACTACACTCGTATGCCAAGTATTCGTACACTCGATCAAAAAAGTATCGCGCATTTCCCTCGTGAAACATTCTGACACCTAAGACGATGGCTACTGAAAACGAGCTTGTTTATCATGAGCTGTAGCGATCATTTACAGAACCATCGGACCCCACCTGCGCCAGACTTTTTTGAGCCAGTGTACACACGCTGTTGGTATCAGAGGTTCATAACAATATGTGGGACCTTTTCTCTCTCTTGTATATCAATCGATGGAATACTCCCCATGGTGCTTTCAGAATAATGATCCCCTTATTCAACATTCATTCATTTCGTCTGTGTACCAATTATTCATGTGACTAAACCTGTACATAATACTACAAACTTTATGCATAGTGGATTGGATGAGGGTACCTTAGTTTTTTTCATCTCGTGCAGTGAAAACAAAAATATATATAACTGTCTTAAACAATGTGACGATAAAGTCTGACATGTGACATACCTTACCGAATCTATATGGGGTATTTTTGTTCATTCCCACAACCATCCCTCTCTTTCTCTCTATCCACGACAATACGCTTTTTCTCTACACAACTCAGGAGGGTCATTTTCTAGTTACACTGTTTAAGTAGGTAAGGAAGACACAGTGAAATGTAGAAGAGATGGTGATGAAGGTGGTGGGGGAAGGACGTGGTGGGGGAAGGACGTGGTGGGGGAAGGACGTGGTGGGGGAAGGACGTGGTGGGGGAAGGACATGGTGGGGGGGAAGTACTGTATAATGTAATAGGTAGTGGTGGGGGGGGGGGATGTTGGGGAATATGTAGTAGTAGTAGTAGTAGTGGTGGTGGTGGTGGTGGTTTGGATATAGAGGAATAGTGATGAAAAAAGATGGTCTCCCTAATTTGGAATTTTATGTTTCATTTGAGGGTTTTCTTTTTGTTTGTTGTTGTTAGTAATTCCTCCCTAAAATCGTAAACGGTGTTCAGCTGCGTGGTGGTGGTGGTGGGATGGCGTGGATGGTCGAGGCGTGGAATGTTCTGTCTGGTGTGGGCGTGGAGATGATCTAATGAAGCGTGGAAGGCGTGGGTGTAGATGTGATGGTCTAGGAGGCGTGGAAGGCGTGGTGTGCGTGTGATATCCTGATGTGTCGCTTCACGTTGCCCCGCATGACTGAGTTGTAATGACAGCTCGGGTATGGACAGGTAAAGGGTCGCTCCTCCACGTGGTTAAGAGAATGCATGGCCAGCATCACAGGCAGTGGGAAGGAGTCATGGCATTGAGGGCAGGTGTGGGGGCCAGACTCCTCACCTCCTTCCACCAGGGCACCAGGTCTCAACACTACTGGGGGTGACATGGCTGGACCTGGTGTGGACGAGGGTCGGGCTGTCTGTTGTTGCTGCTGTTGTTGTTGTTGTGGCTGTTGTGTCTGTCTACTGTTGTTGTTGGCTGCTGTTGCTGCTGCTGTTGCTGCTGCTGCTGTTGTTGTTGCTGCTCCCTCCACCCAGGCGACACTGAGGGCAGGCGGCCTTCCACTCACCAGGGGATTCATTTTTAAGAGAGGTGGTGGGCTGAGGTGGCCTGCCTGTAGTTTCCCCAACGCCCCACTTATCCAGTGTTTGAAGGTGGCCAAGTGCTGGTGCTGGTGGTGGCTCGGGTGGGGATGATGATGGGGGTGGTGGTGGTGTTGTTGGTGGTGGTGGCCTGCCGCTTCCTGCAAGAGGGAAATGCCGGTTTGAGGCGGGAGGTGAGCAAGTGGTGACTGTACTTGTTGCATGGCTGGCTTTGGAAGGCTGGCAGACAGACCCACCCCCTGTGCTCCTGCCACATGCTGCTGCCCTCACCACCGCCACACACACGTGCACGAAAGGAGGTTATTAACACAGGCGACAGTCAAATGTTTTTTCCTTTCCTAGTCGATGTGGAGGCGACCTTATCCCCTCCACATCAGTATAGACAAGATGACTGTCAACATCACTCGCCCTTACCCAATAGATAAAGGAATACAGTATTTATTTACATCCCTCCCCAGCTTTTTACAGTGGTTGTCCCTCCCATGCATTATACCATATTCTGTATTGTTTCAGGCCTCTCCTGTACCACCCTATACTTCAAATGTATCAAAATGTAATATGATAATATGGAAATCGATCACAGACTGTTGTTATTTGTATATATCCTGTGTGTGTGTGTGTGTGTGTGTGTGTGTGTGTGTGTGTGTGTGTGTGTGTGTGTGTATTTTTTAGCAACTATACAGAACACAATAGAAATAAAAATAGTAATAAATGTTATACCTCCTAGGATACAGATACTCACAAACATAATACAAAATATTTATTTGGTTAATATGGCTTTCATAAAGTTATACATATTTTTCCATTTGAGGGGTTCGTCTGCTATGGTCGAATGGGAGGAGGGTTAATGATTCCTCCAAACTCTATATCCACAAAACAAATCTCATATTATAAACTCTAAAAGTGACCTGTTTTCCTGTTTTTTGGAGGAATCAACAGCACACCACTTGGACCACAACACATGACCCCCTCCACCTTAATTAATACTTCTGAGATCACATTGTATGCACGTAAATAATAATAATAATAATAAGTATAATAATAATAATAATATATATATATATATACATAATATACAAGACGGGTCAACCTCTTCCCTTTGTTATGATTGTACATTTCCCACACGATAACCAGAATCTGTCCCACTCCTTATTCCCTTCATTTACCGAGTTGTTGTTCTTGTACACACACACACACACACACTTTCTATCTCTCTCTCTCTCTCTCTCTCTCTCTCTCTCTCTCTTCCCTTTCATCTTCACCTGACTTCCTCTTACAGAACCACAACTGCAGCTATTAAAAAGAGAAAAATATTAAGGTACTCCATTGAGGGGACACAACAACAAATATAAACAACAATCCTTCTCTTCCGTACCAATCTGTTACCCATCACATCTACTTCCATCACCACCACCACCACCCTATCAGAATTACCACCATACACACACACACACACACACACGAACGAAGTAATTATTTACACCTGACCACTGGGGCGAGATGGTAGATTAGACGTGGTTGGGCTCGAGGTTACTGCTGTAGGATGTGGTGGTGGTGGTATAGAAGAATGAAGAGTATCAATTTCCTTCTTCAGGTTTGAGGTTTGGATGGTGGTGCCCTGGCTAAGGCATCCTGGTGTCGCAACATGTGGGATTTGAGGTTCCATTTGAGCGAAGTCCTGAAGGGGCAGAAGGGACATGCATAGGGCTTCTCCCCTGTGTGTGTGCGCATGTGTTCGTTCAGCTTGGATGGGAAGGGGAACTCTCGTTTGCAGAGGTGACACCAATGACATCTCCTACTAACAGACGAGGCAGCGGCGGAAGGCGTAAGATGAGGAAGATGAGAAACAAGAGAAGGTAGTGGTAGTGATGGTGGAGGGACGAGACTGTTGTTGGTAGTGGTGTTGTTGTTGGAGTGCGTGAAGCCAGCGTTGGAGGGGTATGAAGTGACTGGTGGTAGTGGTGGGGGAAGGGCGAGCATGAGCATGTCCTCCACACTGTCCCCCTCACCGCCGCACAACATACCCTAGAACAGACGAGAAACCACCTCCAATCACTCCCAGCTCACCAGCCTCTCGTAGTCTAAGGTAATGAATGCCCAGAAGAAGCATCATCATCATCAAGCAAGCACAAAGCAAGCAGGTGTTTTTCCCACATCTCTCTCTCTCTCTCTCTCTCTCTCTCTCTCTCTCTCTCTCTCTCTCTCTCTCACACACACACACACACAAACACACAGGGCTTGTTATCATCATAATAATCATTCATACACCCACATACAAACACACAGCTTATTAACATCACACACACACACACACCACACACAACCACAGCTTGTTAAACAGACAGATAGAAATTCTCATTCTCATTCTCCTTGGCTCTCTCTCAAACACACATCAAAATGCACCTCACAACACGAGTCTTAACAAAACACCTTAACAAACAACACTGACTGACCACCCACCTACCAACCAACCAAACCTCTTCACTTTGTTGTTGTCCTTCTCAATACACCAACAACAAAAAAATGCCTTCTAGTTAAACTTTTGGTATCTGATGGTATGGTATAATGCAGTCAAGGTTACCAACACTATAGTCTCTCCTGAGTGTGTGTGTGTGTGTGTGTGTGTGTGTGTGTGTGTGTGTGTGTGTGTGTGTGTGTGTGTGTGTACATGCTGCATCCATCTCGTGATTATACGTTCGCAAATCAGATAAAAATTACATGTAAATAAAGCTCATCAATACAAAACACTTTACAAAATAACGTAATATAAATGCTACAAAATGCTTATACAGATTACATAATAATTAAAAAAATTTGTATGCCGTGTACATAAACTCTCAATCCTCATTCCCCAGCCCACCTGAGTCGAAGCCCGATATCTGTAGCAGGCGGTTTCTATTAGACAGCTCACCCAAAGCCTTCATTGGTTCGAAGTGTGTGTGTGTGTGTGTGATGTGTGTGGTATATATGTGTGTGTGTGTGTGTGTGTGGTATATGTGTGTGTGTGTGGTATTTGTGTGTGTGTGGTATATATGTGTGTGTGTGGTATATATGTGTGTGTGTGGTATATGTGTGTGTGTGGTATATGTGTGTGTGTGGTATATATATGTGTGTGGTATATGTGTGTGTGTGGTATATATATGTGTGTGTGGTATGTGTGTGTGTGGTATATATATATGTGTGTGTGTGTGTGTGTGTGTGTCATCATGGTGGTTTGAGTGGGCTGTCGTCCAGTAACAGCCTGCTCTACATCTCGGGCTTCGACTCAGGTGGGTTAAGGTTTGTGAGGGTACAGTCACGAGCACTAATAAGTATAAAGCTTTAGTTGAAACTATGAACACTCCATCAATTCACGAACGAACTAATTCCAATGGAGATCGTATTGTGCATTTATTTACTGTCTCTAGGTATTCGAAGCACACCTGTACGCTTATTAGTGCTCGTGACTGTACATGATTATCAAACACGCACCTTTACACAAGACATACAATAGTTCGAATCCACAGTTTCTAACCCACTCCATCAACACACAATATAATTTCGGGTGAGAGAGGAATTGTGGACTGAAGCTGCATGTGTGTGTTTGTTTATGTCTTACGTGGGGAGAGATTCTTTTGAGGGTATAGAAGAGTGCTACCGACTCCTAGTAAACTATGCCACGAAACAGACCCCTCATTAAATAAACATTACGATCGTCTGTTTTCAGGCATAGTTTGGATGCATCACACACAGACTTTCCAATTTACCAACAAGCGAATCTCCCTCCTTCATCCTCCTCGTATCGGTGAAGGCTGAATGAATGTCTCCTGCAAATACCTTACTTATATTGTGATTTAATATACCTGATACAGTGTTGTTTTATTATTATGTTTACAGGCGAGAATGTACACACTTCCCTTCCCTTCAGATAACATCCAATACCACGTGGTTTGGGTAGAATCTGTTGTTTATCTAAGGGACCCAGTGATGTAGTCAGAAAATTGGAGACAAATGCTTATATTGAAGGAGCTTGTTTCTTGGTACGTATTTGCTTAAGGGACCCTGTGTTGTAGTCAGAAAATTGGAGATAAATGCTTATATTGAAGGAGCTTGTTTGTTTCTTGGTACGTATTTGCTTAAGGGACCCTGTGATGTAGTCAGAAAATTGGAGATAAATGAGTCCTACAAACACTGCCATGAAACACAGCTTATATAGAAGGAGCTTGTTGTTTCTTGGCATAGTCAGGAGGAACCAGAAACCTCCAATTTTCATACAGGGTCCTTAAGGGGTTGTCGGACAGTAGGTACATCTGGAGCAACTGATTCCTCCAAACTATTCTAGGCAACAGGACACCATTATTATTATTTTTTTTTTTTTTATATATAATGGTTCTGTTTCCTGGCACATATACTTTGGGAGGAATCAAGGTGCTCTAATGTACCCAAAGTTACAAAGAAATAAATACAGCAGTTGGAAGTGATGATTTAATGTTTGGGGGTGAAAGATTTAAGTTGCTTGAGTTTTGTAAAGTTGTTTTTTGACACTTACAACAAAATAATAATAATAATAAAAAAAAAACTGTACATTTTCGCCTTGTTAACGCAAAATAAAATGCACTGCAGGCATATAATTTTCATCTCTCTTAACTTAAGTATATAAAATGGCACTCAAATCAATTATAATAAAAAATATATATATACATAGTACAGGGAAAGTATTAACATTCCCAGGCTCGGCTACAACACGTGTATAGTCAGTTAGTCAGGTTCTTTGTGCTTCTTTGTATTTGCTTAAGGGGGAAGTTCTGTGTTGGTAAATCTGGAGCCACTGAATCCTCCAAACTATTCCAGGCAACAGAACACCATTATTTTTGCTCTTCTGGTCCTGTTTCCTAGTATACTTTGGAGGAATCAAGGCACTCCAATGTAACAAAAAAGAATTACCACCTTAAGGGACCCTGTGATGTCGTCAGAAAATTGGAGGTTAGTGAGTCCTTCAAACATTGCCACGAAATACACACACCTATATGGAAGGAGCTTGGTTCGTGGCAAAGTCAGGAGGAATCAGAAGTCTCCAATTTTCATACACGATCACAGAGTCCTAAAGGGGAGAGTACAGTGTTGGTATATCTGGAGCAACTGATTCCTCCAAACTATGCCACTAAACAGACAGCATTCAAGAGGAGGGGTTCTGTTTCCCATTATACTTTGGAGTAATCTATAACCCCACTTCCAATTCGTCTACAACACAACACAACCCCGACTGATGTTTACTATAACCTTCCAATTCTTCCACAACACAACACAACCCCTACTGATGTTTACTATAACCTTCCAATTCAAGCACAACACAACCCCTACTGATGTTTACTATAACCTTCCAATTCTTCCACAACACAACACAACACCTTACTGATGTTTACTATAACCTTCCAATTCTTCCAAAACACAACACAACCCTTACTGATGTTTACTATAAAGAATAATATTATCTCTAGTGAGGTCGTTCAGAAATTGACTAACATAAGAGCCGAGCCTGAGTATGTTAAGGTGGTAATTCTTTTTGGGTACATTGGAGTTCCTTGATTCCTCCAAAGTATGCTAGGAAACAGGACCAGAGGGGCAAAAATAATGGTGTTCTGTTGCTTGGAATAGTTTGGAGGATTCAGTTGCTCCAGAATTACCAACACAAAACTTCCCCCTTAAGGCCCCTGTGATCATGTGTGAAAATTGGAGTGAGGTTTCTGATTCCTTCTGATTATGCCACGAAACAAGCTCCTTCCTTCTATATAGGTTGTGTTTCGTGGCAATATTTGAAGAACTCATTTACCTCCAATTTTCTGACTACAACACAGGGTCCCTTAATTTCCACACACACACACACACACACACACAAAATACACACACACACAAAATACACACACACACAAAATACACACACACACAATGTAATGCCAACAAGTAGTCTCCATACTTTTGTTCCCAAGTGTACATACAGTGCCCGACAAAAATCCTCTGTGTCCCCCTCCCACCCATCCCTAAGCTCTGACATACAATACAATACTTTAAAGTAAATATAAACAAGTACCAAGCAACAGATTGCATTTGGTACTAAGGTAAGGCAAACTTGCGACGGTACACAAATGTCCTGACTCTTGTGTGTACACGAGAGGTGACATACACAGAGGTACTAAATCATAAACTTTTTTTTCACGATATAATTATGTTAAATAAGTTTTCCTTCCATTTTCTCTGTTAAACGTCTTTCCTTTAAATGGAAACGATGTTGATCTTTTATTTCCTTCAAATTTACATAATCTATGATACTATATTTACTGTTTTTGTCATTTTCACATGATTTATAATATTTGGAGGTAATGAGAGGAGGAGGAGGAGGAGGAGGAGGAGGAGGAGGAGGGAGAAGAGGGACGGAACATTCCTCACTGACTGTACACGAGAGGTGAAGCCAGGTAACCCCACTAACACGGGGTTACATCATGGCTGAGGGAGGAGGAGGGTTGTTGTGTCTATTGATGATGTGACTATTAAGGTTGCCCTTCTGTGTGGCCCTGAAGTCACAGTGGGGACACTTGAAGGGCTTCTCCCCGGTGTGGGCCCTTATATGTCGACGCAGGAAGGCAGGAGCCACGAAATTCTTGCCACAGTAACCACACACGTAGTCACCGTGGTTGGTTCGCTGCATCATGCCTGGAGGAGGGGCCTGTGGTTGTGGTTGTAGCTGTGGTTGTGACTGGATTGACCCACATGCTGCTGCTACTATTGAGAGGCGTGATCCTGCTGCTGGAGGCTGTGGTGGTGGTGGTGGTGGTGGTGGTCTGGTGGTGTGTGTTGTAGTATGCGGTGGTGGTGGTGGTGGCATGGATAGAGAAGCATGACGAGGATGTGGATGTGGATGGTGAGGGGGCATCTGTGTAGGTAGAGATAAAGCAGTCGTTGTCGAGGTCTGAGACAGATTTCCTTCCTCCCCACCACCACCACCACCACCACCACCACCACTCATTGGCCAAGAGTACTCGAGCCACTCCACGCCGTCCTAGAACAAGAGAAAGGCCACATGAGCACGGCTGTGGTGAGGGCGGTGCCGTTTGTCATGTGCCTCTTTTCAGTAGTTCACTCTCAACTCCTGCGGCTCTCACAACTATAACCAGCTTTAGATTTATTCACAATTGCTTTGTTTTGTTTTTTGCCATTCGAAGGGGAGAGGGGGGGTATATATACATATTTTATATACATAGTTTCTGAAGACGTTGCAGTAACAGGGAAATTTTACTGATAAAGGCTGACGATAGTTTAATAAATACAAGATGAACTCAGAGTAAACAGAAGCTAAATACCGTAATATATATATTTCTTTTAGTACCATAAAAGCTTAACATATGCCAGAGTAAGGTTGAGAACTAAATGACTACCTACCTTTTAACTTCAACAAAAAGTGGTAAAACATAAACGGAGTTAAAGGTATATTTAACTAATACTACACTTGCGTTCCCAGTCATATTCCCCAAGCACCTACCACTCATCCACCCACCCCACCCCATTAACACCCTAAACAAACACACATACATACACACGGATAGTAAGAATGACCATCCTTCCCCTACACAGACAGTTAATTGAGTCCCTGTAGTTGGTGTTATGACTCCTCACCTCGCCCACCACACACTCACCAACAACAACAAACAATCCACATCATAAGGCATTACAGTAACAGAACTACCCACAGTTAGATTACCACGACCAGTATTAATGTACAGTACGGTATGTATACTTTCTGTTGTCCACATCACCAATACCGCTCAGGCAATTGTCGCTATGGCTACACTGTCTCTCCACACTCTTTGGTTCGGGCGCCTACAACTCAAGTACACACGATAGAGAGGCGACTTAACACTGGTTCCATTACCTGGGTTTCTTTCATCAAGTTAGTATACAGGACTGTGAATTTGTCACTACGTCAGTGAGAGTAGCTATGGGACCGTGAGAGGTACCGACACCCCTCATCTATGAGTGAGTGGAGGGGGAGCGGCCAGCAGGAGGGAGTCACAGCCAGGGTGTTTGAGGAGGATGTGGGCTTTGAGGTTTTCCTTGAGGCTGGAGCAGTGGGAACACACGGGACAACGGAAGGGCTTCTCTCCAGTGTGGGTACGGACGTGGCGGTCTCTGTGTGAGGGACGGTCGAAGGGCTTGCCACAGTAGGGACAGGGGTAAGTGGGTCCTGCACGAGGCTGTTGTTGTTGTGGTGGTTGTGGTTGTTGTTGTTGATGGTGGTGGTGTTGGTGGTGATGGTGGAAGTGTTGTTGTTGTTGGTGGTGATGGTGGTGGAGAGGCAGCGTGGGGGGCAGTACACTCAACACCTGCATCTCCTGTTCCCTCCCCGAACCTTCCAGCACAAGGGCAGACGAGGAGGCCTAGAACAGAAACGCCATTCAGGGGGCCGTCGAATCGTCTCGCTTTCATCCACCTCTCCTTCTCTCTCTATCTCTCTATCCCTCAGCCATTTCTTTAAACCTCGGACTATATACGGACAACCCGAACCAAAAATCATAATATAGTTCTGCGCCTTTTCTCTCTCCCGACTGTTTAAAAAAATGGCTTTATCTTTCTCTCCCTCTCTTCATCGCCACAAAAATATAACAACATTCCTCAATCTTTGTAAACAAAAGCTTGTCCCTATAAGCATTATCATTAAAAAAAAAAATGCTGAAGCACAACCTTAAAAGAAAAGAAAGGAAAGTAAAACAGCGACAAACAGTAAAGCATCACAATGTCAGGTCGGTCATTATATGAATTTGATGCCAATACACGTTTCTCTACAACACAATACATGGTGTAAGCTGATAACTGTGTATGTATTACAAAAAGCAGCGTCACCTATTTCAGAGTCACGGCCGCCACCACCACCACCACCCAACACTTACACACCAAGCACTGTCATTTTATTGATTTTTTAAGTGTTCAAACAAACTCTGTATACACTTTCCTCTGAACCAATTCCGTGATGTGTGAGAATGTTTACATGAACCTATATTTGTATGAAGCAGTCTTTCCCTGTGTGTGTGTGTGTGTTTAGTCAGTCCTCTGGTGTGTGTGTGTGTGTGTTTAGTCAGTCCTCTGGTGTGTGTGTGTGTGTTTAGTCAGTCCTCTGGTGTGTGTGTGTGTTTAGTCAGTCCTCTGGTGTGTGTGTGTGTTTAGTCAGTCCCCTGGTGTGTGTGTGTGTGTTTAGTCAGTCCTCTGGTGTGTGTGTGTGTGTGTGTTTAGTCAGTCCCCTGGTGCCTATACAGTATATGCCGTGTCTCATTTTATATCAATACTGCATAGTCATTGGTCCGTGTGAACTGTACCGAGTGACAGATAAGTCTGAGAAAATTAATACCTCCTCCCTTATCTTTCAAACGTTCTTTAGAGGTCTGACATTCTACTGTATAGTCTCTTCCCCCACCACCTCGCTCTTCTCTGGGAACTCGACCACTTCCAAACCCCCCTCAACACCACAACCATCCCTCCACTTCCCGGCTACATCTCCACCATCCCTTCACTTCCCGTCACTATCCCTACAATCCCTTCACTTCCCACACCATCCCCCTCCACTTCACGTCACTACCCCCACCACCCCCTTCCACTTCCCGTCACTATCCCCACCATTCCTCCACTTCCCGTCACTATCCCCACCATCCCCCTCCACTTCCCATCACTATCCCTACCATCCCTCCACTTCCCATCACTATCCCTACCATCCCCCTCCACTATCCCTACCATCCCATCACTTCCCACACCATCCCCCTCCACTTCCCGTCAACACCCCATATCCCTCCACTTCCCATCACTACCCCCACCATCCCCCTCCACTTCCCGTCAACACCCCATATCCCTCCACTTCCCATCACTACCCCCACCATCCCCCTCCACTTCCCGTCAACACCCCATATCCCTCCACTTCCCATCAATTCATTAAATCATCAGTACCCAACTATTCATTCCATACTCATAAACTTACTCATTTTTTTTGGTACATTTGCTTACAGTAGATGACTTGTACTAAAATGTTACACTGGCAGCAGCAGAAACATATTACAGAGATAATTATCCTGTATGGCAAAAGGTTACCTGAAAGTGAGAATGAAAAAAACAGGCAGAGACAGTTCTAGGTTGGAAGGAAAAAAAAATAAAATAAAATAAACATCCATTACCTCATTCGAGTTTTTGTCTGGCAGTAATTATTTGGCAGGAATTTACTTGTTGTACTGAAGGAAATTAACAATGATACATGTAGCCTGGACGAATATACTGAAGATACCAACGTGACAAAAGCAATTACATACTCCCAAAGCAGCACAACATTACTTGAATTACACAATAACTCCCTTCTTAATTCAAGGCACAGTATTTCTTCTTCTGCCACAACCCAGGGCAATAATTATAATATGACCACATACGAAGCAGTGGGACTAGAAAGGCATGGACTGACATTTCTTTATCCTTTCATCATAATCATATATATATATTCCACACACTGTTTGTATTTTGTGGAAGGCAATTTGATATAATAATAAATTTTTAAAGGAAGGATAATTACAATCTTGGTACATTATACATCTAGAGTTTATTGGCACATGTACAAAAATATACAATATGAACAGGTCAAGTTGTCTGACATGAGATGATGGGATACCAGTCAAAATATTTATTACAAGTCACCATGATAAGTTGTGTCGCCTCATGTGTCTCATATAGAACACTGATAATAATATTGATTGATGTTGTCGTGAATGAGGCGTGTTGTTGTTTACCTCAGTTACTTTACTATGAACCGTGAGAGATTCATGGACTCACAAAGGAGAGGCATTGGCCCTTATTATGAAATGTTGCCACTTTATGGTTGTATGTAGTTCTTCATTAGACACGAGAAGCGACACAACACACTTCTGGAGGTGAATGTACAGATAATACATTTTTTTTTTTTTTTATGCTTTCTGGTGTAGGTAAGTGAGTCAGGCTGAGAGGTGGTCGTGTGGAGGGTGAGCAGCAGAGTGAGGTGAGGGTGATGGGGGTTGACACTGGTAACCTTCCAAGCCATGGATGTAGCGAGCATGACGACGTACGTGTGACGACTGTGTGGCACGGTACTGACACAAGCCACACTTGAAGGGTCGCTCCCCAGTGTGAGTTCTTCGATGCTTGGCCAGGTCGCTCTTGTAGCTGAATGTCTTGCTACAGAACTCACAGGCCAGCCGACCCACCCTGGGGGTCTCCTCGACCATACCCCCACCGTGACACAAGCTGCCTGACACCGCCGCCAGAGCACTGTGCGGCCTCAGTGACACTCCACTTACGACGCGCGGTAACCCGAATACTCCCAGCCAGCTCTACAACAGAAAGCATATAATCTTCTGTCAGTCTTACAACTTACATAGGGGGGATTTGATTTCTATAAATTACACATAATGACTTAGCACCAGAATCACCAGCATCTCCATTTCCATAGGAAACGTTTAATTTTATTTATAAGCCTGTCTCTCCACCTAACATCATCAGATCAAATCTGAACTTACAAATACTTGAACACATTCCATCATACAGTTTGTCTTGGTATAAAAAAGAAACGTAATGTATGGAATCACAATGTTTGTGAGGGTTGTGGTGGGGTCAGGTGTTTACGCAGCATATGTCTTTTTAAATTAGTTCTCTGGGCTGCTCTATAGAAGCACACTGGACATTCGTAAGGCTTTTCCCCGGTATGTGTTCGTATGTGTTTACGCCAGTCCCCAGCATATAGGAAGGTTTTAGCACAAACTCGGCAGCCATAAAGAGTCCGGCCCAGATGGTCTTGAGCCTTGTAGCGCAGGATAGCGGTGTCAGACTGGGCGGGCGGAGGGGGACCACCCATATCTACGCCCACCATGGCACCTGCCAGCACGCCCTAAAAGGAAAGACAGAAAAAACAGCCTCTCAATGCTCTCAGTCTCCTTATACCATCGCATCAACCAGCTGGGAGGGGTCAAGCCAAGGAGGAGGACAACCAAGTGTGTTTACAACAAGGATATTGTAATTAGTGAAGTCTGAAAGACTCATCCTGGTTGGGATTGTGTTGTTGTTACTGTTGTTTCAACGCCACTGTACTGGCTGGTTTGGGTCAAGCCATAGAGGACAACCAAGTGTGCTGATAAATATACTGTAGTAGTTAGTAGTAGTTGTGTCTAAAGCTCTATCCATCCTGGGTGGGGTCATGTGTTGTTCTGTGTCGACGCAAGATGTGACTTCGCAAATGAACCTTTTGTGTGGCCCGATAGCTACAGTAGGGACACGTGTATGGTTTCTCTCCTGTGTGGGTTCTAATATGTTTCCTCAAGTCATTGTTGAACTGGAACATCTTGCCACAATGGTCGCAAACACGAGGCTTAGGATTATTAGATTTGGTGTTAGCGAGATCAAAGACTGACGCTCCATTATTTAACGAATCGTTCCAACTATAGGCCAGTCTCAAGTGTTCAGAGATTGTTAGTGGCTGGCTAGAGGAGTTGGCAGAGCTAGTGTGTTGGAAGAGGTCGGATGATGCGAGGTCAAATTTAACCCCATCCCCTATAATACCCCCACCACTGGTCCCTAACACACCCACGCTGGCACCAGGCTGAACGCTACCAGCAGGAGCAGCCATACGCAACCCTTCGCCCACTGCTGCGTGGAGGGACGCCACCCGGTGGAAGTGTTGGAGGTGAGTGTGAGCAGAGGGAGGAGGAGGAAGGAGCGGAGATGAGCGATCAGACATGAGCTCCAACCCTGTGGCCTATAAAGAAAGAAACAAGTCTCAGTTGTGGTAGCTCTTCACTCTAGTATATCAGCACCACCAACCAACAACAATCACTTCACCACCACCACCACCACCACCCTCCCTACTTTCTTAAAGGATGATATACTCTATTGAAGCAACTTTCAACAATCACCTGAGAGAATTTAGTTTCGAGTCTTACAAGTACTGTATGTACGAGTACAGTGTTATCACACAAACAAACTCAGTGTTTATCAATATATGAGTACATTGTTTCAAGTGTTCACGTGTCCCCTTTGTGTACAGCCACCACATGGGCCTTGAGGTGTGAGCGTTGATTGGCACGGTACCAGCACTTGGGGCAGGCGTAGGGGCGCTCACCGGTGTGAATACGTATGTGTGTTGTGAGATTGAATTTCTTAAGAAAGCTTTTTCCACAAAAGGGGCAAACATGTCCTCCTCTGTGGTCTGTGAAGGCCAAAGAACCAAAGTTGTGACCGGGAGTCATGGGGTCTAGGGCTAGAGTGGAGGGCGGGGCCAGGACAGCCCCTTCATGGGGGAACTCTGAGTCAACCAAGGGGCCGGCGATGGAGACATCACTGCCTGAGAGTCTTTCTTTGGTCGGCCAACCCTAGAAGAGAAGAGAGAGTTCATCTTAGCCTTGCTACTTCCCATGCTGGTTAAGTTCTCAAGACTGACTGACGTCACACCGATGAGACACCGTACCAACTCCTCATATACAATGCAAGAGGATTGATGTTCATATTTTCCATAATATCCATAACTTTTACTTCAGACAACTAAACAATACACAACACTACCAAATAATATTCAAGCATACAATGGCTGTGATCCATTCATTGATACAGTTTTCTTTGTGGCTGGTTTAATGTGCCATCCACTTTGTGGACTAAATACAAATGTTTTTTCAAGTGTGTGGATTGATTTCCTCTATATGGGCACAAATGGCACACAAATGGTTTTTCCCCAGTGTGAATCCGCATATGACGAGTCAAGTCACTTTTCTGGAGGAAGGTCTTGTAGCAGATACAGCAGCGTGGTACCAGCCTGAAGGCCTGAGCCTCACCCCCAGCAGGCAGACCGGCCTCAGCAGGGGTCAACCTTTGGACTGGAGGCAGCGGGGGAAGGCCAGCACCGGGGTAGGGGGCGCAGGGAGGCCACACCGGAGACGCTGCCTACAAGAGGAAACGCACCGTTACTACCACGAACACTAAGGGCCAATTTCACAGTCGTGCACAGTCCATTTGCAAACGATAGATTCTAGACACCAGGTACCAACTAGGGACTGAACTTTATGATTGGTAATTTTATCAACAGGAACAACTCCTGATCTGGTTATTACACCTTGTGACAGCTGTGTGTAGATGTGGAAATACAGTACTGTGTAAAAACTTTGCACTTGTGAAGATTAAAGTGTGTAGTTGTGGAGAAATAACACCTACTGTGAAATTGACCCTCACACTCTCGCCAGTAGTACAACAACAACAACAACAACATCCTAGGAGAAACCAGGAGTCGAACCAAGAACCCAGGACAAGATAATCGGAAAGAAACGAGGGGCGAACAAATGTACAAGCGGGACTACAGTTATAACAGATCACATTGTACTTCACAACATTGGGAAACAACATTCATACATTTTCCAGATAACAATTTTTTTTATATACTTTGGAGATTTTGAAGGTATTGGTAATCAAAACAATTGTACACATTTTATCACCCCAGTGTACGGCAACCCATTCCTTTAACTATTTATTTATGTTTAATTAAGTTCACTCTTCCACACTGGTTACTTATGTCCTTCTCCATCTGTCCATTCTACTTTCATAAGCTACAAAAATTCACTGCACGGACACATTTCTCTCATAGTAAAATTTCCAAGCACCGTTATGGGCATTTTTCTCCAAGACAATAATATTTAGTCTAAAGGGAAGCACTATAAAGTATATTGGAAAAAATGAAATGTACTAGAATCAAACATATTATTTTATAAATCTCGAGTGTTTTATTATAATTTGTCAAGGGATGAAATGGGTAAGGATTTCAATGACATTATTGAACTTACTGACGACAAAGGTATAATAATAAATATTTGTACATGACTAGCCTAATCTCAGTATCTGATTTGTCTGCGGTCAAAGGGGACGCCATGCACATCCCTCAGGTGGATCTTGAGGTTGTACTTGCGTGCCGTGCGGTGGGAGCAGAACTGACAAGTGAACGGCTTCTCTCCCGTGTGAGTCATGACGTGCCGCTGCAGTTGGGTGGACGAGCCACAAGTCACAGCACATAGGTGGCACCTGAACGAGCCCCCAAGCCACCCTACCTCCAGACCCTCAGCCTACAAACAGAGAGAACATTGTCTCAGGCACCGATCAAGCACTTTTTCTTAGTGTGTCAAAATAAGAGAATACTGCCTTCCAATTCATCTTAATTCCAACCCCAACTCAACCTCAAACTACGGAAGCAATATCTTCGCTATTAATATCCTAATAACAAGGATTAGCTAATGGCAAATTGGTGACAAAAGATTCATCCAAACTTTGTCAAGAAACAGACTCCCTCAATAATTCAAGTGGGACAGTTTTGTAGCAAAGTTTGGAGGTAAACATCCAATAATTTCCATCGACACCTTACCGACGAAATTAGTACAATACCAACCTGTCTCTGGTGTCATTAATTAAGGGGAGATTCTCTTGCTGGTAAACTGGAAGGCTACCGATTCCTCCTAACTATATTAGAAGAAAACAGAAGCCCTCAATGGTGTATTAAGGGGCCCTGTATTGTAGTTAGAAAATTGGAGGTAAACCAGTCCTTCAAATATTGCCATGAAACACCACCTATATGGATGGAGCTTGTTTCGTGGCATACTCAGGAGGAATCAGAAGCCTCCAATTTTCATACACGATCACAGGGTCCTTAATAAGGGATCTGTTTCGTGGTATAGTTGGGAGAAAACAGAGACCTTCCAATTCACCAACACTAGTATACTGGTACCCCCTTAATTAAATATAAAGTACAGTTCTGCCCCCCCCCCCCAAGTTTAATTTATCACTTCTAATTAATTAACCCAACTAAATTATATTCAACAATTTTCTATTCAATGTGAAACACCAACCCACAACAAATAATCCCTCCCTCACAACGAAGAAAAATTCCCACAACAAATAATACCTCCCTCACAACGAAGAAAAAATCCCACAACAAATAACCCCTCCCTCACAACGAAGAAAAATTCCCACAACAAATAATCCCTCCCTCACAATGAAGAAAAAAGTCAGGCTAGACACAGAAACGTTTTGACTCCATCAGTTATGCAAGGGGAAAGGAGTATATTTTTGGTATAATTTTTGAGGACCCTACATGAAGTACTTTTATGCCATTTCACAACTGTTTCTTTGGATTTAATTTTCTCTAACCCAAGGACACACATAGAGTACTGTAATGTGCAGTCCTTTAACATCATTTTCTTCTCCACATAGTCACGTGAGGCTCGGCTATCAACATCAATGAAACCACTACAGGTACAGATGAGATCATTTCTTTATTAAGTTACAAAATCACATAAAATTTCCTAATAACTATCTGACTAAAGAACTCTTCGAAGGTTGTACACTTCCCCCTTATCACAAAAAACTCCACGTTGGTTGGTTGGGTGGTGGTCAAGTTTGCCTCACACTAGTCCCAAGCAAGGGCACATACTGAACAACAACAACACAAATATGGTCCATCATTTGTCAAGGAAACTTTAGTGGCAACATTTCACTTCTGTGTTCTTGTTGTCAGGTTGAAGGGTCCAACTTGATCTGAAGCAACAACAGCAACAAAACTTGACAAACAAATAAAGGCTCCTTCTCAAATGGTGGTTCATCCATATTCACTGTCTAAGCTCCCTTACATGTAAACCAGTACAGACTTTATTCAGTTGCCTCGTAGTAGGTTATGGAGCCATATGCAAGAAAATCACAGGCTAGACAATAAATGATATGGCAACTTCATATCTTGTCTATGAAACTATAATACCTTTCATCATTATTATCATCATCATACAGGTTATATTCTCCAACACCAAGGATAAGTTGGGTTTCACAAATATCCATGTAGCCGTAGATTAGATTAAATTATAATGTACTAACATCAACAAATGTAATTCTTAAGATGTTAGTGCTTACCTATCAATAGTTATGGCACTATGTTCACAGTATGATAATAACCAGTTTATTATCTGACTACACAATATTTCTTTCCACAGTAATGTATATACCTTATGATAATGTTAGAGAAGCCCTGGCCTAACCTATGACTTTCCTTGCATTTGGGCCACTGTTCTACCTGTACCATTACAAATGAATTATTTCATCAAATTCAATTAACATGCTTCCTCCCATGTAATGCTTGCATAAATAGAATATCAAATTATATACTGTATAAAAATAAATAGAACTCTCACATTTTTCCCTTGCCTTCAGTCAGTTCCATGTGTTCAAAAATATTTCTAATAATCTTCACACAATTCTTAGGTTTTCAGACATTCATATGTATTGGTTACAACTCTTGTTATATAAAGACTTCCCCCTCAACAGCATAAATAAATGCTTAGCACTGTACTGTCAACTTTATGAAAAATTTCTAATATATGGCATAGCATGACCTGCACAATGCAATACTTTTAGGGCATATGAAGATTTAAAGTCCTTCTTTACACCATGGTTGTCAATGTACCAGTACCAATACCTGCACCTATTCAATAAAAATAATATCCATACAATATACTCTATCTCAATTTATAACATACATCTGACGACTCTTCGAGCAATATCAAATATTTTAAGGGCCCTGTAATGAAGTCAGAAAGTTGGAGTTAGATGATTCCTTCAAATATTGCCACGAAACACCACCTATATGAAAGGAGTGTGTTTCGTGGCATAGTCAGGAGGAATCAGAAGCCTCCAATTCCCATACACGATCACAGGGTCCTTAAGTTAGCTACACTTTGTCAGCAATGTCTACTTATTAATCACATCCATGACTATGAATACAATCTTTGGCAGTTTGTTCCCACCAGGTTACAATGATGCATACTCCAGTCATCTTCTATTATTTCCAATCTATGCATGGCCATCAAAAGTCAAATGAAAGTCAATATTGTCATCAGTTTTGTTTTCAGATTGCTTTTCAAGGTCCATGTATAAAAAGAAAAAAAAAAGAGGAGTAGAAGCAATCAGGTTTTGGGCACAATAGTACACAGCACACTGTATTTGACTTAACCCAAGAAAAGTAAAGTATATAATAACACTAAGCTTTCTTCTGTGTCACATTATCATCTTCAAGGTGAATGAATTACAGATGAAAGCTTGGAACCCAATATTGGCTTCACTTTTCCAATGGGTTATACTCAATATATACACCATTATTACCAATGTGGTTTTACAAGTATACAACATATAAGTGAATGCATCAGCAGCACTGTAAGTAGTGTTTGAGAACTTTGAGACTATCCATTAATGGGACAATTAGGGGAGGGGTTGGGCCAGAGGAGTTCCAGGGGGATCCCGTGCACGTCCCGCATGTGTTTCTTTAGGTTGTACTTGCGTGCCGTTCGGTGGGCGCAGTATTGGCATATAAAAGGCTTCTCCCCAGTGTGAGTCATCACGTGCCGTCGCAGGTCATTGGCTGACCCACAATGAATGGAACAGAGGTGGCACCTGAACGTCTGATCCACACCCAGCCACCCTGCCAACACACTCTTGTCCTACAAAGAGAACAGTTGGTGTCTCAATCTCTGAACACAAGAGAACATTTAGGTCTCAATTGCTGAACAAGAACATTTTTTCTCAAATTCTTAACACAAGAAGACTTGTGCCTCAACTTCTCTACACAAAACTTTTTGTGTAACAAACTCTGAACACAAACATTTTGGATTTTTCTCTTATGAATACTATTTAGGTACTGATTGCATACAAAGGAATTAACAACCCGATTCCATCAACTGTCAGTCCCAAAATCTACCGTCACAAGCTGGGTCAACACGTGAATTTGGACATTATACTGTCAGCCTCTGATCGCATTTTTATCAAATCTAATATCTATTTACTAACTTTGTCAGTTTAATTAACTACTTGTGCACATAACTAGCCACACTTTCATCTACAGACTTTTTTCCATTTATAATCATACCTGCACTATTCTATCCACACTTTCATCTACAGATTTATCTCCATTTATAATGACCTTACCATCAACTAAGATATTCTCACCAACCAAATCACTTGCATTTTGTTTACATTTCTAATTCATAGCACAATATTCATTTTGCATCACATGGTTACTTATTCAATAGTTGCATGTATGGTACTTGGTACAAAATGGTTTTCTGTTAAGTACATAGTGCAAATTTACACTATTTTCTTGTTGCCCAACTGTATAATATTTAATACAAATAATATTATTGAAAAAACAGGGCCCTTCCTATTCCTTTCCCATTGGCTCACATACACCACCTTTGGAACTCTATTCACTGCCTACAAAAACCAAGAATGACAATACATCTACTTCAAACACCACAAGCACATGTATATAAATGTGATCTAGTATTTCAAAGCAACTCAACCCAACTTGTCCTCGCATTTCATAACGAGACAACGCAATTGATCCCTCACTTCCAAACAACAGTCTACACAGCATGCTCTTCAGGATAAGACTGTATTGATTATACATCAGAGGTGCTGCCTTCAAGGAGGTCCAAGGGCTTGAGAAAGTCCAACCAAGCTATGAGCATTATCGACATGCCCCTTCTTACCGGGTTTGCAATTCCACGAGCAAAAACGATCGCAAGAACAGAAGACAAAGACTTGCCACACCCTATACCAGTCACATGTTTTGTGCTATATTGTTTCAATCCTCTAATGGTTCATGTGTATGTGTATACAATATTCAACAGTAAACAAGACTCCAGTTCTGTCCTGGTAAACATGTACAATCGCAGACCATGAAAAGTCTACCCAGGCCTCGTCTCAGGGTCTGCAGAGGGGGTCGACTTTTCATGGTCTGCGATTGTACCTCCCAGTCTTTCAACAAACACAGCAACATTATCCCTCACTTCATATTTTGTATGTAAACTTTCGGTGAATTTTGGCATCTGACTGTAAATATTTCACATCCCAGACTTGTGGCACTTGGATACTTTAAGAAGGCAGCACTTCCAGATGTGACAACTTTATGTTACACACCATTATAAGAAAGCACACAGTTTTAAATTTAGTACAAGGTTATACTATTAATGGATCACATAATCCATTTAAGCTCGCATATACTAATTTAAGTCATTTAGCATGTTTATCATACACTGTAACAAAACTGTGAAATAACAGAACATTTGTGTATATTACTCTAAATTGTCTGTTGGGATATGCACTGTAAAATTTTACCATAGGCATTTTTTTTAAAGTAATAAACATCAGCCCCAGTTAGTTAATTACGGTTTCTAATCCATGAACATTTGAGATTCGTTTAAATTATAGTAATAATATACCAATTTATTCCTTTCCAAAACTAATATAACAAATGCTTGGTCAAACTAAAATAATCTACTACTTTAACACATACACAGTTGCCAGCACTTATAACTGGTACATTCAGCGATGCCATTCCTCTTCTCCTGTACCAGTTATAAGTGCAGGCAATTGTACACCTTGGAAATAATAAAAAAAAAATCTCCTGAAAACAGTAACTGAATAGATAATATTTCTTGCAAACCAAACAAGCCTTCTTTAGTGGATATAGTCACGCAACTGTCCAACCACAGTAAATCCTATTATACAAATTCATTTCCTAATGCCAGAGTTATAGATGAAATGATCATGTATCCCTCAAATAAATATACATTCAGAACAAATCTTTCAACCTCCATACCAACAGTAGTTTTCTAAAATATCCTCCTGTAAGTTTCAAATTTAAGGAAATTAAAGTACAGTACAGTACTGTTCACAAGTAAGCTATGAGTTCTGCACATTTAAGGCAGATCATAAATTATAGCAAGGTAACCTTTTTATACAATGACATGTATTTTGTTTACATAATGTAAGAGTGTAGACTCTTGCACAAATAGGATATCCTGCTCTAACTCCACACACCAATCCTGGGTGGGAATAATTATGGTTCAAGATTGTACCACCACTCTCGGTGAGTTACCAAACCCCCACAGCAGCTTTCTATGTTTATATTTTTTCCCTCACATTAAACTCAGGAGGATACACTCATGGGGGATGGACAGGGGAACTATACAACTTAGAAAAAGAGGGAAAGATTTCAGCATGCTAAAGGTCACTGACTCCCCTAAACCATTCCATGGAACACACAATACAAAAAGAGATTGTGTTTCTTGGTACTCTGCTGGAGCAATCAATATCCACTATATTTCTGTGATCTTAGCCTCTTTTAATAACCCCAGATGAAAACAAGATTCCACATTACTTGATAAAACTAATGATGAAGAAATAGTAGTATCAATGAAGGCAGAGCATGAGTAAGAAAGAGGGTCGATTTCTGTCAGACATCATTTGATTTGTGAGCCTCCCTATAAATGGAAATGGGCTGTGTGGAGGCTTGTGACTGAAATGTATGGTAAGGCTGATGACAATTGTGTAATGACAGCTGTGAAAGGCATGGATTCATCAATGCATGGTAATTATGAAAGATGCAATAAAAGGTTTGGGAGAAACCAAACAAAGACATGAAATCGACCCAGAAGTAAGGTACGTAAATATCATAAAAACTACAACCACTGGAACAATTACTACTGTAGTTTGTTTTTCACCATTAATGGTACACCACAATTACATTACGACCATTCCTCTATCAATAGGAATTTAAAAAACAAAGTTACAAGCTGTGGTGAGTAGTTAATAATGAAGTAAATCTTGGACCAATGATGACTTAGTAAATAATGAGAACAGCTTATTCAAATCATAGGAAATGATAAACCGAGATTGGATGTAAGCGCATGTGCTTATGGTTATATACAGATTCTATGACAAACTAAAAATAAGCCTAAAAATGCCCATCATCTTTGACAGAAGTATTGACCAAAGCCATTTAAAAGCTGCACCGTTCATCCTTAAGGGTGTAAGAGGTAAACTGGAAACTATCAATTTTTCCACTGCTAAAAATAACTTATACATAGTCTGTTCTGTGGCAGGCACAGTTTGTGGATATCATTAGCCTCCAATTCACTGGAGGCACCTATCACCTTGACAAATTAAACAGTACTCAGACAGAAGTTTACTAATACTTGCAGTGCTGTCCATAAAGGTACAAACCACAAAGTGGGCAGAAATATTTGATGTTTGAAAAAAAAATTAATAATAATAAAAAAAAAATAACAAATAAAAATAATATTTAGCAAGCCATCAAATGTATTCATTTCACTTCCTGAGGAAACTTCACTGGCTACCACAAATTATACGAGCCAATAAGTTACGGTACCTGCCAACTTAAATTAATTCAGAAATTTCTAACTAGCACCACTTTGGTAAATGATTGTTAACATTACTGTGCCCAATTTTCACCCAACTAGTATAATATCTTTAAAACTTGTTCATGGCACTCGTTATATTACGAGTTAGATGAGGAGATAGTACAAACAAGCTCCTTTGTGGGTCTATAATAGTCTACATACTGCAGGCTAACAATTCCTTTAAACTGGTCCACAAAACATACCACCCACTTCACTCAGGTAGTTTGCTTCTTGGCACAGCTTGGAGGAATCTTTAGCCTCCAAAATGCTTATATGACCATTCTCTTCAAGGGGCAAGATGATGTAGTTGATCAGATACAGTCAATTCCTCTAAACTGCACAACAAAACTGGCCACAAACTAAATTAAGCTAGCTGTCCTGGTACAATTCTCAGAAATTAGTAGCTCAAGCTTCACCAAATGCATCTTGCCCACTGAATGTACGGACCTCATAATCAAGCGAAACCAAGGAGTACTGAATTAAATCTGTCAGCATCTTGGCTGAAGTGCAAGCTATCAGAATTTTAGGAGCTGCCTTACACAGCTGCTGAAAATTATCACAGAATATGAATCCATTAACCAAATAAATTAAGACATCTACCAACTTCTCCTTTACAAGATCACTCGGTATTAGAATTACTACAGAGTTATTATATGGCACTTTACCTTTCGCATTAACAATAAAAATTAAAATGTTAAATTCCAGCAATACAAAGTGACTCGATTCAAGAACTGTTTTACAAAATAAAATTGTAAATATTGTTCAACCAATTTATGCATATTCATATGAACTGCATGTAGTAAAGCAAAGTAATATGTAGAAGTGCAGACATACAAGCTTAGAATGGAAGGCGTATATCAGTATGAATGTGCCGCATGTGAGCTTTCAAGTTGCCTTTGGTGGCGGAACAATGTGGGCAATATGGGCATTTGAAAGGTTTCTCTCCAGTGTGCGTTCTCATGTGCCGCTCCTTGTCCACCTTGCTGCGGAAACCCTTGGGGCACATGGAGCAGAAGAAGCGGACCGGGGGTCGGACGCCCTGGGTAATGCCCGGCAATGACAACAGATCCAGGTCCAGAGGTACTGTAGATGAGGAGTGAGTCAGGCTACTCATCCCTGAGCTGTTTATCGGGAGGACCTGAGAAAAGCTGTCTGCAGTCGATGGCTCAAGTAGATCCTCTGAGCAACGGCCAGTCTCCTCCAAGATCTCCAGCAGCTGCCCACACACCAGACCCGAGAGCCCCTACAGGAGGAGAGAACAAAGCTTGTCACTCGCTGACTTCAAGCTTCCTGCTTCGTCTGAGTAGTAGTAGTAGTAACCTTTAACAAGTCATCATCAGTCTGTCCTGTGATATCTCAAATCACCTTATTTCTTTGGGTTATATGTGGTCAATCTTCGTATTGTGGACATTCTTGACATGGGCCTTGAGATTTCCTTTCTGTGCCATACGGCGATCACAATAGGGGCATTTAAAGGGCTTCTCGCCCGTGTGAGTCCGCATGTGTCGACCCAAGTCTGCTTGGCTGCGGAATCGCTTGTTGCACATGATGCACTGCTTCCGCATTATCACAACATTCAGCTCACTCCTTTCATCTTCCATATACCAATTGGGCCAAACATCCTGCAGAGAAAACCGCAGTCTCAGCACCACTCAGTAGAGACAACCTTCATCTAGCTCTTCAATACATTATCTAACAAACCACTGCTTCATCATGCATTTCATTCCCAAGTTTCCTTAGTAAGACAATAATAAAGAAATGCCAATCCAAACAGTACCAATCATTTTCCAAGTTTCCTTATTAATCAATAACAATTTTCAGTCCAAATACTGTAGTAGCAATTTCTCACCACCAAGCAATGAATGGAACTATCTTACGGATTGCTTTTGAAATATGTAATCCTTGTGTAGCTAGCAATATTGTACAAAGCTTAAAAAAAAAAAAAAAAATCTAGCAACTTGCTTCGACTATATAAAAAAAAAAAAAAATTTAAACTTGTATTTCCATCCCCTTCATAAACACATTTCCCACATTTCCCCATCTTTCCCATTGGTGCTTACCAATACACTTTCTGTGCTAACAACTTCACATACGCGAGGAGTGACAACAACAATCAAACAAGAATAACAATACCGGGCTCATAAACGACAGTAGTGGTAGTATAAAGACAGTTTGCATTTTCTCCAATCTTATAGTTTTTTACGTTTTGGTTT
The DNA here is from genome assembly GCA_033782935.1 of Petrolisthes cinctipes. Classification (NCBI taxonomy): domain Eukaryota; kingdom Metazoa; phylum Arthropoda; class Malacostraca; order Decapoda; family Porcellanidae; genus Petrolisthes; species Petrolisthes cinctipes. The sequence goes on along the minus strand of JAWQEG010008373.1, from coordinate 5,103 downwards.
GGTCTTTTTTTTTTATGAGGTTCAAAGTTTCCACAACGTGAGGTGGAGCATTGCGTAGAGCTGGTGACAAAAACACGGTAGTAGGGAGAGACTACAGGTTTTACAGAGAGCCGCCACCCACAAGAGATCCCTGGCAGAGGGACCACAGGACAGAACAGACGGGAAGCACCCCACACCACACCCATGTCTGTACCGTGGCAGTCTGTTGTCATTGTCAACTTTCACACACACCTGATTCTCTCAAGGCAATCAGAGTCTGCAATGACGTCAGCTTAGCATACATATAACCTTACATAATTGCTCTGTTGTTTATACAGTGATGATGTCAGCATACTATTAATGAAATTATCTCTAGTCTGGTCCTTATCACCAGAGCAATAAAAGCAACACAGCAAAAAGCTTTAATATAAGAGCAATTCATTTCCAATCTCTCTTAAACTATAGAGCAACGATTCATTTTATTAATCATTTACATACTTCAATAGTACATATGACGACAAACTGCCAGGTACAGCACAAATAGCACCTTAGAGAGTTCTAAATTAATGAAGGGGAAGTTTACTACTAATGTCATTTTCTTGGGCAAATGAAAAAATTCTTACAATTCTTTAATATATTATTATACTATAAATGACATTACTAGTGACCCTCCAATGAATAATTAAATAATTGAAAAAGGAAAATTGGCATGACTCCTTATAACATAAAAGCTACTTTAAGACTCCAAAGCACCAAAGGCAATTTCTTACAATTAGAATGAGAACACTTAAATCATTTCATTATTTCAAATAACTGCTATAAGGAGACAATTCTTAAGAGCAGAAAATTACTATTCTTGAGTGGAAATAAGAGTGAATAAATTTAAACAGCTTCTGCTAATATAAAGCCAGCAAATTATGCTAAAAAATCAACAAACGTCTCTTATTTCCACTCTAGTTAACAAACCAAGAAAGCCCCTCTTCTGTGGATTCCACTAATCTTTAACTAATATTCCTATCTTACTTTGATTATAATATATGGCAGCAAATCCACCAATTATAACAAAACTAAAGATTTTATCATGAAAATTGTTGGAAACAATATCACAATCAACATCACTGAGCAACACAATAGTCCAGTTTTATGCCAAATCCAATTTTATGTTTTAGAAACATTGTGTTGCTCTCCTGAATTAATGGAATCTTAGTATACCAGACGAGGAGCTTCCTGAGCAAAGTCAGGTATCCACACTCACCCCTTGAGGTTGTTGTCCTGCTGGCAGGTCCCCAGAAAAACCCTCAGGGGGGAAACTGCTAGAGTCTCCCTCCTCCCAAGGTAGGTCGCCCTACAAGAGAAATGCAGTTAGTGCCAGAAGAAGAAAAGGCAACTAACTTTTTCTTTCACCTTCGATACAGTATCCAATGAAGATGGAAGACATTTATTTTGTAAAAAAATTTCTTCATTATTGGTGGGAAACAAATTTTTTATCTTCCCATACAATAATATCAACGAATTGCCATTACTAGCATGAAAAATAATGTTTTTCCTTTCCTTTATAACAAGTAGTGATCAATAATCATACTCTTTAGATAATTGTACTTAATACCTGGGTGCAACAAAAACTAAATGCATGACAACTCACACCAGTGAAACTCTTAGTCTAGATATCCAAGGTAAACAATGGACTGCTCTACAACCTACATTAAGATATTTATGATATCATACTACAAAATTCTGGGTTGAGCTAAATATTGCTAATCAAGAACGCTATTTAGAATGTACTTGAGTAATTCAAGAAACATAACTTGCAAGGAACAAGTGTTAACCTATAATTCTAGATAATCTAATAAAATATATATAAAATACTTTTCAAGCCCAAAATAAACACAAAATCCCACATGCATAAATGTGCATGATAATTTGGGTCAGAACACACCACTGATCAGGATGAGAACTAAATTTTGACCATTCCTGCCACCAGGAGTCAATTGTAAAATTGCCTGCAGATAAGCACAGCTAATTCAGGTGTACCTCAGTTTCTAGGTAAAACCAAATTGTCTGACTTTGTGTGTGGGGAGATATTTTGTGGGGTAATCGGCTAATTTTTGAGCCCTATTCCAAGTCTAAGCCTCCTCCTTTCATTTGGGCATTAAATCAGATAACTATAGATAAGATCAGAAAGAAATACACACTCACCCCTTGATGTAAAGAGGGCCCCGCGTAGGACCCACCACCTCCATACCCCTCAGGGTCATGTTCTGACTTGGAGACGGAGACCTCTGAGCCAAAGTCCCCTGCGTCCCCATCGTTGGCCTGACCCCCATCGAAGCTGTTGTCCCGTCTGTAGCCATCATCAGGGTCATCTGCTTCCTCCATCTCCACCTTGACCATTGGCGGAGGGTCAACAGAGGTGTCCAGGTCTTGTTGTGACTTAGAGTTAGGCGGGTGAGAGGAGGAGTGTTGCTGGACCGGGGGGGCCTGCGCCTGCCCCCCCGCCGTCGCTTTGGTCGGAGACGGGGCAGAGGGGGACACAGGCCTCGGGGGCTGATGGGCGGAGGTGGAAGAGGAGGTGGAGTCTTCATGCCGTCTTCTTTTGGGGGGCGGACTTTCTCTGCGATCGTCGGGGAGGTTCTTTCTGGCTTTGGTAGGGTCTTCGTCAGGCACAGCCAAGCCCTTTATACGTAAGCACTCGGCTGTCTTGAGTAGCGATGCAAGATCATTTTGGTTGACATTGACTTCGCCCAGGTACATGTAGTCAAGCAGCGCATCCATATCCTGGCTGCGCACATCTTTAAGCACCACCACTGGTGACTTACATGGTGTCCTTTCAAAAATCTCACTGAAATATTCACTACATGTGCTCATAACCAGCTTGTGCACCGGGTAAAACTTCCCTTCCACCGCGATCGTGGCATCTGTGTAGTTGGCCTGTAAGAAAGAAAAAAATTGTTAACATTAACTACTTGCATTATGATTACTCAAAATATTCATGATATACATCAAGTTCCAGCTCTCCTTATGCTCTTCAGTAACCCATTACTACACAAATGTAATGATTATGGCAATGTAATTTCAAATCATTTACACCTATTCATTCCGACTGGAAGATGAAATCAAACTTTCAGGCACAACTGTACCTTGGGGGTACCTAATGTGTTAATATGTAGAGATATTCAAGGGAAAAGGAAGACAACAGCAACTAAAGTTGAAGTATACAAGAAAAAAATATGAAGTGATCTTTATTACCACGACAGGTTTAATAAACAGCTAACAAAATCTCTAGTCTGTGGCTACACCATTGAGACAATGAAGACAGAGTGAGTAGAGAGTTGTAAGGAGAGAAACCTGCTGCTAGATGAGAGGAAGGGAAAGCCATGAGGGGAATGGCTGATGATTGCATGCTGAAGGAGGGAATGGAAAGGAGGAAGGGAGAAGAAATGTGATGGAAGGAGATATAAGGGAAGAAGCAAGGGAAATATAAGAAGGAGGGAGGGGAAATATAAGGAGGGAGGGGAAGTAGGAGGAAGACAGAGGGGAAGGAGGAGGAAGACAGAGGGGAAGTAGGATGAAGTACAGGCAAGAAGGTAAGATGCAACATTAATTGGAAGACTGGAAAACAATTTTTGAAAAATAAGGAGGGGGAAATGATGAATGTATGAAAGGAGGCAGGGTGAAAGATAATAAAGCAATGTTGTGATGAGTGGTGGTGATAGAGAGAGGTGAAGAGAGAGTGTCGGGGGGGAGGGGGGGGGGGAGGAATGGAGGAGAAAGTAGCTAGCTATGACGGAGCTGGCAGAGAAGAGGGGAATGACCAGGAAAGAGAGAGAGCGAGCGAGCGAGCAGGTAAGTGATACATGCGTACAAGTGATAATAAACATAGTATACCAGAAGATAGTGTGAAGTAAAAAAGGAAACAGACGAAGGACAGAGGGTATATAAAAAAAAAAAGATAAATTGGTGGAGTTGAAAGAGGAAGGTGGAAAAGGGAGATAAATGAGGATAGTGAGAGAAAGTGGGGATACCAGGCCTAACTCATAATACATAAAGAGGCGAGGCAGGTTAAGGAACTTAGGGAAGGCAAGGTGATTAAGTACAGGAAAGAGTGGGGATGAAAGTGGAGGAGACAGAGTGGATGAGTGTGTCGGAGGGAAAGAAAGGAATATGAAAAAGACAATAAGGATGAATAAGACTAGACAGTGGGAAACTAGCACACAGCAGAGCTACAAATAACTATGAATATCATTTTAGCTATTTTATGTGGAGGGGGTAAATAAATTGATAACTGGGGAAAGCAAAGCAATGTGTAGGAAGGGGGAAAGAGATGGCATGGTACAAAGTGAGGGTGGGTGGAAAAGAAGAGCCAGGGTGAAGTGAGAAACACGCCAATGTGGGGTAATTGTGAGAAAGGTTTAGGTGGGTGATGTAGGCTGTGAACAGAAATGGGAAGAAGGCACAAGGGGAATTGGGAGTGTGGGAAGAGAGAAGAATGGGAAGAGAAGAAGGGGGTCAGCCCAAAGGTGTGAAAAGAAGGTGGAGTCTAATAGAGTATGGGTCGTGGAATACAGCTTGTGGGAAGAACTTGGGTGAACTTGAGGACTGGATATAAATAGAGTTAGAATGAGTGGTAGAAGTATGTGTGAGACATATGTGTGGGGGTGATGTGGGGTAGAGTTTGAGTGGAGGAAAGAGTGGGAAATGAGTCAAAGATGAGAAATTGCAAGGTGGGGATTAAGAGGGGAAAGTGGTGAAGAATGAGTTAAGAGTGACAAGTGATGTGGGGGTTGATAAAAAATAAGTGGCGGGGTGAGAACTTGGGAGTGTAGGAAGAGGTGCAGCAGGGGAAGGGGAGGAGGGGGGATGAAAGGAGCGAGTGGAATAATAATGAATGAGGCAGAGATACATAAGGGGTAGTGAGGCATGGCTGTGAAGGTTTGAATGGGAGTAACTTATACGAAAGAGGATTCAGGAAGATGACAGCTAATATGAGGCCAGATTCCTCCAAACAGTACCACAAAACAGATAATATTTAATAAGGTAACCTGCTTCTCTGTAGTTTATAGGAATTAGTACATATGACTGGGGAGGAGGGCATTATAAGGTATGTGTGGACTTGATAGGAAAGTT